>VZQC01013164.1:1813856-1860122 GCA_009823505.1 Rhizomys pruinosus | reverse complement strand
TTTTTTTTTTTTTTTTTAAGGCAAATGGCCAGGATGGCAGCATGGACCGTTAATCCTAGCACCAGGAAGGCAAGAGGAGGTAAATCTTCATGAATTCAAGGCCAGCCTTGAATACAGAGAGTTCTATCTAGGTCAGCCAGGGCTACATAATGAGACAAAAAAAGCAAGGGGGCTAGAGAGATGGTTCAGTGGTTAAGAGCACTGATTGCTCTTGCAGAGGACCAGGGCTCAGTTCCCAGCACCCACATGGCAACTAACAACCCTCCATAACTCCAGTTCCAGGAGACCCAATGCCCTCTTCTGACTTCCTCGGGCATTGTACAACAAGGGTGCACTTGTATACATGCAGCCAATACACTCATACACATAAAATAATAAAAATAAAATATCTTTTAAAAGGATGTGAATGATGTTTCTAGGATTTGCCTCCAGTCACTTGGGCTGCTATCATTTTACTTGAAATGTCAGTGTTACGCCTATTTAATCACTGTTAATTCTTTTTTTAATTAATTAATTTTTTTATGTGTATGAATGTACTGTCTGCATGTAGGTCTGTGCACCCGTGTCGTGCAATGCCGCGGAGGTCAGAAGAAGGCGTCGGATTCCCCTGGAACTGGAGTTAAAGACAGTTCTCAGCCGCCATGTGGTGCTGGGGATCAAACCCAGGTCCTCTGCAAGAGCAGTCGGGGCTCTTATCTGCTAGGCTATCTCTCCAGCCCTGTTAATTCTCTTATTGTTTTGTCCTAAGCATTTCACAGGCTCCTTCTAGACAGCACAGCCACTAGGAGAGACTGAGCACAGCCTGGAGGGTTCAACCAGAGGAAAGTAAGATCAGTGGTCAAAGCCTGGCCTGTGGGATCCTAATGTAACAAGATCCTCACAGCCCAGCTACCATAGCCCAGGCCAGGAGCTTAGCGAGACAGCATGGCAATAACTCATCTGTTTTTCAGTTTCAAGTTCAAAGACCCAGAGAAAGAATAAGTTGTTCTGGGTCTCCGTGAATAGCAAAACCTGTTTATCCATCCCTGTGTGACGATCACACCCAGTTTTCCTACCACCAATTAGGAGTGAACTGAAAAGAAAAAAACACGGGGCCACTGAGACGTTCAGTAGCTAAAAGGTCTTTCCACCAAGATGCAGCCTGTGTTTGTTCCCTGAAACCCACATGGTGGACTGAGAGAACCAACTCCTGAAAGCTGTTCACCGAGCTGCACATATAGCCTAGGTGACCCCCTTCCACACAAACACTAAGTAAATGTAGAGAGGGCAAAAAGCAAAAACAAAATCCCACAACTCTAGGACTCATTGCCATAAACCAAGCCATCTTCAACCTCATCTTGGGCTTTGGCTTTTTTTTTTTTAATTTTTTTTTAATTTTAATTTTTATTTATTTCTGTATGTGTACGAATGTACTTGTCTGCATGCAAGTTTGTGCACCCGTGTCATGCAATGCCGCGGAGGTCAGAAGAAGGTATTGGATTCCCCTGGAACTGGAGTTCTCCTGGAATTGGAGTTTCAGATGGTTCTCGGCCGCCATGTGGGTGCTGGGGATGGAACCTGGGTCCTCTGTAAGAGCGTTCGGCACTCTTAACCACTAGGCCATCTCTCCAGCCCCTGGCTTTTTTTTTTTTTAACAAGTTCTCATTAGGTAGAAAGGGTTGTTGTCATCCTCCTGCCTCTCCTAAGTGCCAAGTTTATACATATGCACCACCATTCCTAGCTGATACACCTTGTGCTAGGCCTAGGTCAGCTCTGTCACCCACTCTAAGTCTCCTGTTACCCCCAGATCCCCATTTCTACCTCTCAGCAACTATTGTACTTCCCACTATGGCTCCTCCCCTGCTCCGGTCTTTCTTCAGAACCAAGAGTGCATTGCTCCCAACCCAAGGATATAATCCTTTCCATGTGTAACGAGGAAGGAAAGTTGGGCAAGTGATGTTCCTGTCCCAACTCCAGTTAGTTGGATGAGGCCACAAGCAGGAAGCATATGGTTGGGAAGGATTATGAACTGTGCTGGAGGCTCAAGAAGAGAAGTGGTACCAAATTTTCCCCATGACTTCTATAGTAGTAAGTCCACTGAGGCACTTTTGATTCTTTTCTTATTTAAGCTCTTCTCTGCATGTAACATCACTGACAACCCTTTGTTGTCAGGATTATCTGCCAAGATCCTTCGCGCCTCTCTCATTCCTCAGGCTGCTCTTGTTCAAACTATTCTGGGCTTTCTTATCCACTTCCACCTTCAGTGCTCCGGAGAAAGCTGTCCACAGTGCTGTGCACTCTACACCTGCTTTCTAAATGATCTGGACGTCTCTCATTGTCTTAGCCACCACACAAGTGCTGACTCTTCCCAGATCTGTAAAGCTGGCATGACTCCAGCCCAAGCTTCAGATCACTGAACAACTGTGTACCGAACATTTCTGCCTAGAGGTCCCAGAAGCTCGAAAGCTTATCATGTCCAAGATGTAACTCCTGTCTCCACATGAGTACGGCCCTCCATCCCCCTGGAACTCCCTTCTTTCTCTTTTATTCATTCCATCTAAGCCCCAGCCCATGGGATGGAGCCTTCCACATCCAGGGTATTTCTCCTATGATATTCCACTGTGAAATATCCTCACAAATACACCTACAGTCCCATCTCAGTCTACCAGACAATTATAGATCCAGTCAAATTAGTATACAATGAAGTCAATATGACTAGATAGATGCATTTTCCTTGTATAAGTATGGTAATATTTTCCCCTGAGTATTTTATTTTGTCTCTACTTTTTTCTCTTAAATCCTTTTGTTAGATCTGTCTATCTATCTATCTATCTATCTATCTATCATATATCTATCATCTGTCTATCAAGACAGGGTCTCATTCTGTTGCCCTGATTAGCCTAAAACTCACTGTATATCCAATGGCTGCTGTATACTGAAGGCAATCCTCCTGTCTTGGCCTCCTAAGTGCTGGAATTAGATTAATCATCACAAGCATTAATTTATTTTAATCAATTTGGGATTGAACCTAGGATCTCACATATACCAGGCAAGGGTTCTGCCACCAACTCAACATCCTTTAGACCATTTTTTAAATATTTTTTATTTAATTAATTAATTTATTTATTTATTTATGCGTGTGAATGTACTGTCTGCATGCAGGTTTGTGCACCCATGTCATGCGATGCCGCAGAGGTCAGAAGAGGGTCTTGGATTCCCCTGGAAGTGGAGTTCTCCTGGAATTGGAGTTACAGATGGTTCTCAGCCGCCATGTGGGTGCTGGGGATCGAACCTGGGTCCTCTGCAAGAGCAGTCGGTGCTCTTAACTGCTAGGCCATCTCTCCAGCCCCCAGACCATTTTTTACTTTTTATTTTGAAACAGCATCTCCCTAATTTCCCTGGGCCTAGCCCAGACAGCCTTGAACTTTCAATCCTCATGCCTCAGTCTCCTGAGTAACTAAGATCATACACCTGTATCACCTGGCCTGGCTACTGTGTGTGTGTGTGTGTGTGTGTGTGTGTGTGTGTGTGTGTGTGTGTAATGCATGTGTGCCAATATTCATGTGTCTCTGCTTCCTGGTCACTGAGATGTGAGAGCAGCTGCCTTGTGCTCCACACACACCATGGCTGCCTTTCCATCCATGATGGACCGGATCCCCTCAAACTGCCCAAATAAGCCTCTCCTCCCTTAAATATCATCTTCTCAGGTTACAACAACCAGAGAAGTAGTTCATACAACACAAGTCTAACCACATAACTTAACACTCTCCTGTGAATCTGCCTACAAGAAAAAGATTCCCCCCAAAAAAGAAAAATATTCTCTATCCTTCCAGAGATCATCATTTATTTGTGTTACACCACTCAAAGTGATATGGACATAAGACTCGATATAAATATGTATTTCTGTCACACTTTAAAATGGGCCGGGCTTGGTGGCGCACACCTTTAATCCTAGCACTTGGGAGGCAGAGGCAGGTGGATCTCTGTGAGTTCAAGGCCAGCCTGGTCTACAGAGTGAGTTCCAGGACAGCTGGGGCTACAGGGAGACCCTTTCTCAAAAAGACAAAATAAAATAAAATAAAATAAAAGCATTAATGACGTTTTCTGAAACAAGAGCTACACAGGTGCTCATGAAGCAGTGTCCGTGGGAAGGGCTTGAATGTAGCCCACTGAGCTGCAGCACTCGCTTCCTCCACCACATCTCTGTTGGAATTTCCGTTCATCTTTTGTTCACTTGCCTGCTGGGAGGGCATTAGCCTCCTCCCTGGGAAAATGTATCATTTACACATTAATGCCCTCTTCGTTAACAGAGCTCATTGAAGCAGCACTACTAGGTGCCAACTCATCACACAGGCAAAAGCAAATGGATACACAAATGTCACTTGGTGATTAAGTGCCACCCTGATGTCCCAGAACTTGGTTTTCATGCCATATTAGATGTACGGCACAAAAATTAGCCTGTTCCAGAAATTTCATGTGCTTCTAAAGAACTAAGTCCAAGCTCAACAACACAGCATGGGGTTCAGGGGCTCATTGCTGTACCCAAACAAATCACAGAGACTGCAGCACATCCCATCATCACGGAACATTCTGGTATCTCCGAATTGCATGCACCTCTGTGTTCATTCTCCTGCTAACAGGACTCTGTTTTCCCGCTTTCTCACCCTCAGTCTTTACAGCTTTGCTCAGAAAATCATATGGCCCCTTGGCCTTCCTCTCCTCTGTCCCGAGCTTTCTGCATGCACTGCTGTCCCTGGCTGAAATTACCCTGAAGTGAGGAACACCTGACAGAGACCACACCACAGACTGCTACAGATTTGCAGGCCCAGGGGCAGTGGACTATGACTGTACAAGTGCAATGCAGGCTGGTGCTGTGGAGAAACTAGTTCAGCAGCTGACCTGCAGAGCAAACTCCATGGCTTGGCGTTCCATCACTGGGAGCCTCAGCTACCTGTCCTGAAACAGCATAGGTGACAATAAAGCATGGCTTTAAAAGCAAGTTAACATCCATCATAATATATTGGCCAGAAAAATGTAATCTATTCATACAACAGATACACCAGCAAAAAGAAAGGGAGCCTTTTGTGTACTGTGTGGAACTACTAAGATTTATGACAAAGCTAGTCATAGTGATACAAGCCTGAATTCCAAAGATCCAAAACTCAAGCCTAGCCTGGACTGCACGAAAATAAGGCTGATAATGGTAGCTCACACCTATAATTCCACCGTTTAGGAGGCTGAGACAGCAGGAATGCCTTCAGTATGCAGCAGTCACAGTGAGCTTTAGGCTAATCGGGGGAACAGAATGAGACCTGAAAAAGTAGAGACAAGCCGGGCATGGTGGCGCACGCCTTTAATCCTAGCACTCGGGAGGCAGAAGCAGGTGGATCTTTCTGAGTTCAAGGCCAGCCTGGTCTACAGAGCGAGTTCCAGTACAGCTGGGGCTACAGGGAGACTCTGTCTTGAAAAGACAAAAAAAAAAAGTAGAGACAAAATAGTGTGGGGAAAGTGTCATGACATTTCTAGAGGGGAAATGCTTATATCTATTCATTTTGACTTCATTATATACTAAAAGTCTAAGAAGATAAACAAGAACTAATAATAGTTTACCTGTTCAGAAGAAGAAAATGGATGCAAAGAGGATAGATGTAAGAAATAGATTTTCCACTACATATGTTTTATGCATATAATTTTAAGTTGTAAGACTAGATCATGTTTATTTTTGCTGTTTTTTTTTTTTTTTTTTTTTTGTTTGGGCTTTTTTTAAGACAGTCTCATGTAGCCCAGGCTGGCCTCAAATTCACAATATAGCCAAGAATGATCTTGAACTCCTCCTGATTCTGCCTGCACATTCTGAATGCTGGGATTACAGGTGTACAGCAACCATGCCTGGCTTCAGACTGTATTATGTCTGAATCAAAGTAAATGACAGTGTCACCTACCAAACCTACAGCATAGGATCAAGAAGGAGACCAACGTAACATTACAGAAGGTGCTATGGTTGTGTGCTGTAAGCAGCAAAAGCATTTTATCTACTATTCTGTAATAGTGTTAATTATAATGACCAATGTGTCATACACCTTCCCTCCTCTATGCCTACCTCCCTTCAACACACTCACTATGGATGCTTCAAGTTCTGTCATGTAACAGAAGAAAGAAATCCAAAAGGAGGGAAGTGACAACTAGACTGACACATCACCTCACCTGCTTCTAACACGGAGGCTCCCACACTTGAATCCTCCCTGTAGTTCTCAAACATCTGTCATCACTTCCACAATTGTTTCTCATTAGTCTAGTGTGCATGCAGGGTCTCCTGGTCTTCCCCAACGTCTCCCGGCCTTCCTTCACTCACTCTGGCATTCTCACAGACACCTCAGACTCCGTATCTCAGAAGGCCAGCAGGCTTCCCAGATACCAGATGCTCAGCCCAGATACCAGAAGCACCACTCATGAGTAGAAGTCATTTCAGAAATTAAGGGCCAGGCATGATGGTGCACGCCTTTAATCCCAGCACTCGGGAGGCAGAGGCAGGCAGATCCCTGTGAGTTCAAGACCAGCCTGTTCTACATAGTCAGTTCCATGCAAGCTGGGGCTACAGAGAGACCCTGTCTCAAAACGATTTCAAAAAAGAAATTATACACATTGTTCCTGCTTTATAATGGTTAAACTCCAAATTATAACTTTCATCTTTATCTTGTCTAATGTTAAGTACCTTTGGTGCCTTCTCCTAGAAATATAAGAACTCTAAGTATTTGTCACACCCCACTGCTCTGGCCTTACCCCAACACATCTCAGTTATGCCGCTACCTGAACACTCAAATTAGTAAGCAGAAAAGGTTATATACATACCACACGTTCACCCTCCCTATAGTGTTAGATGCCTAAGAAATGCATCTACTTAGGTCACTGGTATTTTAGGATTTGCTTCTTACAACAGATAAATTATCCTAATAAAAGAGGATAATACATCACAGTCAGAAGAAGTGTGAGCTGGTGAAGGAGAATTAAGAAAAAAGAGATTCTATTTCAAAGAGAAAAAGAGAGGGTGAGCTTCAGAAATCCACAAAGGAGTGACAGGACAGCTAGAAAACGCAGAAAAGCAGATGAACCAAAGACCCCAAACCAAGCAGCTCCAACAATGTGCCTCCAGACAGGAGCATGGAAGACAGAAGCCTCATCCAAAAGGTAAGCCCACTGGCCCTGGTGAAGAGAGACTGGCAGTCCTACACACAGAACAAGCCTGCAGCTCTCACACCCTCAAGTCCAAGTTCTGGGCTTGCCAAAATAATTACTTCTCCAACAGGTCAAGCCAGCATGGAAGAGTTCCAGCGCAGAGGACTGTGGCCCTGCTCAGCTAGCCTGGGAAGACTCACATGTCAGCATAAATTCAGTCTGCCACAGGCCCAGGATGGGAGAGAGCCCTGGAAGACAGTGGAGAGTAGAAGGGGCAATGCTGACAAGCTGAAAAGGGCAGGCGGCCCAACAGTGGGGTGTATGGGGAAGATAGCCCTGCTTGCAGTGCCTGAATGCACTCTTCATTAACAGAGAACAACTGTGGAGTCTGGCAGCCATGAGCCTGAGGCTAGTGAGTGGATCAACCTGTGAGTGAGGTTCATTCCTTAAAGCCTGAGAAATCTGGACCTCCAGAGGACTACGTGATATCAACACCTGTATGCCATCAGCAGAGTGATTAACACTTAGTTTGGAAAGTGTGAAGACAGACACTCTAACTTGAGTGATACTCCCTAGCTAGAACAATAGCCACTCCAGGGGTACAAACTAGATAGTCTCAGGAGAATCTGCCCAGATTACATACTGAAAGGCTAAGTGTGGCCAACAGAGTCTTCTGGTATGCAAAGAAGGGAAGCCACCAAAATGAAGGTAGCTCCAGTGGACATTTGTCTAATGCAGGCTCAACACCAGCATTAATTATGGGACAGACAAAAGTCCACAAATGACTGACACACATGTACACATGGAGCAGATACCTAGCAGTCTCAAGTTTTCAAGAACCCAGAAAGCAGCCAAGAAACCATTCTAACACTTAGAGTCCATCTGTCCTGCCTTCAGTTCTTCCTTCTCTCTTTCCTTCTTCCTTTCTCTTTCATTTTCCCCATGTTTTTCTCTTTTACTTATTTTCTTTTTATTATACTTTTATTTACTTATTTATTTTTGTGGTGCTGGAGATCAAACCCAGGGCCTTACACACATTGGGTAAATACTCAGCCACAGCTCTCTTCTTACTGTATTCAAAGTAGCATTTTAATAGCTGGGCGTGGTGGTGCACGCCTTTAATCCTAGCACTTGGGAGGCAGAGGCAGGTGGATCTCTGTGAGTTCAAGGCCAGCCTGGTCTACAGAGTGAGTTCCAGGACAGCTGGGGCTACAGGGAGAACCTGTCTCAAAAAGACCAAAAATATATATATATAAAACCAACAAAGTAGCATTTTACTTTATCATATTTTTATTACATTTTTATTTTTATGTCTATCTAATACTGTTTATATATTTTTTCATTATTAGGCAAACTTTTTCTTTTCATTCTTCTATCTGTTCTTTTCATCCTCTACCCCAACCATGTTGCTTTCTTTTTCTCTTCCCACTATAAACTCAGTAGTATTTTGAATTTTTCTTATTGATATTTTTTTTAAAACCTTTCATTGGGTCTGGGAATACAGCTCCAGTGGTAAGGGTACCTGCTTATCAAGCATGAGGACCCTGAGTTTAAACTCTCAAAATCCATGTGATAAACTGTGCATAGCTGTGCATACCTGGAACCCCAGCATTAGGAAATAGAGACAGGAAATCTAGCCTAAAGGGCAAGCTTCTAGTTCACTGAGAGACCCTGTCTCAAGGCAATAACATGGGTGGCAATAGTGAAAGAAATCTGATGTCCTGCTTGGGCCTCTGCATACAAGTTCATGTACCCTAACAGTCACATGCATGCAACACACACGTACACACACACACACACACACACACACACACACACACAGAGTCTTTTTCTTTCCCTTCTGATTCTTACCCACTTTTAATGAATTTTTTTGTTATTGGGAAGTCTTTTAAACATATTCTAAAAATGCTGTTGCTATTTTTTTTTAATTTAAAAAAAATTTTTTTTATTAATTTTATTTATTTCCGTATGTGTATGAGTGTACTGTCTGCATGCAAGTCTGCGCACCCATGTCGTGCAATGCCGCGGAGGTCAGAAGAGGGTCTCTCGGATTCCCCTGGAACTGGAGTTCTCCTGGAATTGGAGTCTCAGACAGTTCTAGGCCGCCATGTGGGTGCTGGGTATCGAACCCGGGTCCTCTGCAAGAGCGGTCGGCACTCTTATCCGCTAGGCCATCTCTCCAGCCCCCTACTCCCTTTTAAAATAGGCCATCTAAACTAAAAATCAACAATGAAATTAAACTACACCATAGATCAAATCACTCAACAGATATTATTAAATACTCCAACAGATGCAGAGTATACATTCTTCTTAGGAGCCTATGGAACCTTCCCTAAAATAGAACACACTCAAGTTCACAAAACAATTCCTAACAAATACAACGAATCAAAATAAATTTTGTTGTTTTTTGTTGTTTGTTTAAGACAGGATTTCCCTGTAGCCCTAGTTGGCCAAGAACTCTCTATGTAGACCAGGCTGACATTAATCTCACAGAGATTCACCTGCTTCTGCCTCCTGACTACTGGGATTAAAAGCATGTGCTACCATGCCTAGCTCAAAATAATTTCTTATTTTATTTTATTTATTTTAATTTTATATTATGAGTGTATTGCTGCATGTGTGTAAGTGCACCCATGTCATACAATGCCAGTAGAAGTCTGAAGAAGGCATCAGATCCCCTGTAACTGGAGTTATGGATGCCATGTGGGTGCTGGGAAGCGAACCTTGGTCCTCACAGTCAGTGCTCTTAACTGCTGACCCATCTCTCCAGCCCCTCAAAATAATTTCTTAAATCTTTTTTAGATCATAGAAGAATAAAACAGTAAAATAAATCACAGAAACTATACTTGAAAGCTGGACAATGTAATTTGTTTTATTTTTTTATTTTTGTATGTGTATGAATGTACTGTCTTCATGTAGGTTTGTGCACCCATGTCATGCAATGTCGCGGAGGTCAGAAGAGGGTGTTGGATTCCCCTGGAACTGGAGTTAAAGATGGTTCTCAGCTGCCATGTGGGTGCCAGGGATCGAACCTGGGTCTTCTGCAAGAGCAGTCGTTGCTCTGAACTGCTAGGCCATCTCTCCAGCCCTGACAATGTACTCTTGAATGAACATTACTGCATTGAAGAAGTCAGAACGGAAATTAAAACATTCCTAGAATCAAATGAAAATGAAAGCTCAACTTAACCAGAACAATTGGGGAGCCACTAACCAGGGTTTTTTTTTTATTTTATTGTTATTAAACTTTTTCCACACATCATATATCATTTCTCTTTTGTGTGTGTGTGTGTGTACACCACCATGTCTATCCAGATTTATTTTTTAATTTTATATTTTTTATGCTTATGAATGTACTGTCTGCATGTAGGTTTGTGCACCCATGTAGTACAATGCCACAGAGGTCAGAAGAGGGTGTGGGATTCCCCTGGAACTGGAGTTAAAGACGGTTCTCAGCTGCCATGTGGGTTCTGGGGATCAAACCCGGGTCCTCTGCAAGAGCAGTCGGCACTCTTAACCACTAGACCATCTCTCCAGCCCTTGTACATCATTTCTTAGTCGAATTTAGAGTCACTTCCCTTTCCATGCCCCCCACCCCACCTGAGTTCTTGCACTCTGCCATACATGTCTTGCATCTTTTTCTGAGTCTTTCCAGTTTTTTTCCAGTTCTTTTGTTGTTGTTCTCTCCAACTTGTATTGCTTCTATATACATAAATATATACATACATACATACACATATCACCTGAATTGGAGGATTTTCTTTTTTTCTTTTCTTTTCTTTTTTTTTTGCTAAAAGATGTCATGTTTTCCTTAAGGAAGTGTTTGAAGGCTACTTGGCAACTCCAAACAACTATCAATCTTGCCCTTGTGCTCCACACTGGGGTCTTTCCCTCCCATGGTCCCCCAAATGAGGTCCAGTAAGCATGAATCCTGTCTTGATCTTCTGGTGCTGGCCTCTGTGATACAGCCTGGGTAGTTCAACAATGGCAATCTATACTCTGATGTGGCTGGAATGCCAGTAGCTGCTCAGTCCACAAGCTGGATATCTCAGCAGTCCCCATCTGGCAATGAAGGTTTGGAGGATTCTTGGAGAGACATGAGTCTTCATTCCATATTGGAGGGTTAAAAAGCATCTTGCATCATCTCTTTGAAGAATGGAAAAAGCAGCCACTAACCAGTTATAAGAGGAAGATTTATAGTTATGAGTGCTTACATTAAAAAATCAGAAATATCAGGGCTGGAGAGATAGCCTAGCGGTTAAGAGCGCTGACTGCTCTTACAGAGGACCCAGGTTCGATCCCCAGCACCCACATGGTGGCCAAAAACCGTCTGAAACTCCAATTCCAGGAGAACTCCAGTTCCAGGGGAATCCAAGACCCTCTTCTGACCTCTGCGGCATTGCACAACACGGGTGCACAAACCTGCATGCAGACAGTACATTCATACACATACAGAAATAAATAAAATTAAATAAAAAATTTTTTGAAAAAAAAATCAGAAATATCTCAAGTAACCCAATGACTTCAACATTTTAGAAAAATAAATTCAAATCACACCCAAAGCTATAGGTAGAAAGAAATAATAAATACTAAAGTAGAAATGAATGAAATGGAGACTTTATTACTCATTTTTCTGTTGCAATGATAAAATGCACTGACAAAAAAACAACTTAGGGACTGGCATGGTGGCACACGCTTTTAATCCCAGCACTCAGGCAGCAGAGGCAGGCCGATCTGTGTGAGTTCAAGGACGGCCTGGTCTACGTAGTGATTCCAGACCAGCCAGGGCTATGAAGAGACCCTGTCTCAGAAAGCAAGTGGGAAAAAAAAGCAAGTTAGGAAAGAAAACATTTATTTTGGCTTATAGTTCCCAAGTGGATGCCGCGTCATGGTGGGAAAGGCACAGCAGGAAGAGTGTGAGATCAGCCTGGCAGTCAAGAAACAGAGATGATACACTTCATCCATGTACAGAAAGCAGAGAAAGAGAGAGAACAGGAAGTAGAGCCAGGCTATAAAAACTCCAAAGCTCGAACAACAACAACTGTCTCACATTGGAGAGGCCAAAAATCAGATACCTACTCAGTCCATGAGGCTGGATGCCTCAGCAGTCCCAGCCTGGAGGATTCCTGTAGAACAGCTGGCCTTCAGTCAATGTTGGCAAGCCAAAGAAGCTGATTCTAAAACCAGAAAAAGAGCGCAGAGGTGGCAGCACCCCTGTAGATGACGAAGCAGCAGCCTGAGCACAGTAAGGGCAAGCAGGCAAAGAGCCAAGTCTCCTTCTTCTGTCTCTTATCTGGGCAACCAGCAGAAAGTATCAAATGGAGGGTGAACCTTCCCACCTTCAATAATCTGATCAAGAAAATCCTAACAGGAGAGCTCTACAACTTGCCTTTTAGTTAATTCCAAATTCAGTCAAGTTGACAACCAAGATTAATCATTGCCCTAACCATAAATTAATTTTTTAAAACAATTTTCACTGGGTGGTATTTTTATTATTTCAAAACTCCACATTAGTCTGGAGCTGTTGTCCAGTCCTTGACCACCTGCTGAGCATATCAAGTTTCTAAGTTCAATCTCCAGCACCTCAACAACAACAACAACAAAAAGATAAAAGCAAGAGGAGGAGTTTAAAAATTGCCACACACAGTGGTACACACTTGTAATGCCAGTGCTCTGGACTATCATGAGATCAAGGCCAGAAAGCAAGAAACCTTTAAAAAAATTACCTCATCAGTGACATAATTCCAGTGTCTTCCAGCTTTCATTGTAGGGATTGAGAAGTCAGCTGTCAGTCTAACTATTGCCCCTCAAAATGTTTGGTTTGGGGGTTTTGGAGTTTGGGGTTTATTTGCTTCTAATCCTTTAAAAATGTTTTTTTTTTTTGTCTTTTTTTTGAGACAGGGTCTCCCTGTAGTCCCAGCTGTCCTGGAACTCACTCTGTAGACCAGGCTGGCCTTGAACTCACAAAGATCCACCTGCCTCTGCCTCCCAAAAATGTTTTTACTTCATTATTATCTCAACTTATGTCTCTGATAAGGAAGAAATCTTTGTTTTTATAACAATAACATCATTATGGCAAAATTTAACAGAAATTCTTCAAGGGCTGGGTGTGGTGGTGCACGCCTTTAATCCCAGCATTCAGGAGGCAGAGACAGGTGGATCTCTGTGAGTTCAAGGCCAGCCTGGCCTAAAAAGTGAGTTCCAGGACAGCTGGGACTGAGAGGAGACCCTGTCTCAAAAAAAAAGACAGAAAGAAAGAAAGAAAGAAAGAAAGAAAGAAAGAAAGAAAGAGAAATTCTTCAAATCACCAAATTCATGTTCAAATTTCTAATGCCTCACAAATGTCTTGTATCTTTTAAGAATAATTTTTGAACCAGGAATAATAAAGCCTACATATCTCAAGCAAAGCTCAATGATAGCCACCTGCATCCTATCACTTGGGAGGTAGAGGCAGGAAGATCGTGATTTTGAGGACAGTTTCAGGCACATAGTGAGTCTGAGGCCAACCTGGACTACAGTGAGACCCTGCCTCATTGTGAAAAAAATGTTAAAAAGAAAAATATTTTTAAAGATTTATTTATTTTTATGTTTATGAGTGTTTTGTCTGCATATATATACATACATGTACATATATACAAATATACACATATATTTTGTATATACATTTGTATATATGTATATACATTTGTATATATGTATATATAAACAGGGTGTCAGATCACCTGGTACTGGAGTTACATATGATTGTTAGGCACCATGTGGGTGCTGAGAACTGTACCTGGGTCTTCTGCAAGAGCAGTAACTGCCTAGCCATCTCTCCAACCTCTAAAATTTGTTTCTTTTATATTTTATTTGGGTTTTTACTGGAGGGTATAAAGATTTTGTAACTACAATGGATTATTTATAGAGATATTGAAAACAAAATCTTAAGCTTTATGACAATTAAAACTAAAACACAAACCAAATGAAAATAGAACTGAGCTGGGCGTGGTGGCGCAAGCCTTTGATCCTAGCACTTGGGAGGCAAAGGCAGGTGGATCTTTGTGAGTTCAAGGCCAGCCTGGTCTACAGAAAATAGAATCCTACAGGCTCCTGGGACCTTGCTCATATAAACCTACAGCAAGGGTGTCAGCATGCACAAGACCTAAGCAAACTCAAGGCAAAAACATAGCACAGAACTATGGAAACGGTCATCAGGCCCCAATCTCAGTCAAAGAATTATTGGCAGCTGATTCTTGCTGGGTGAGGAAAGCTGATTGTCTCAAAGGGAGGGACTCTAGATAGCTGACTAGACTCCAGTGGATGAACTTCCACCAAAAGACATATGGGGACACTAACTTGATGCAAAAGGCCTTAAAACAAATGACAGAATGTATTAATTCCAGTGCCTGTTGGGGGGTGTTATAGGATGGTTCCAATGGGGAAGAGAGTATAAAGATGATTATGATGTTCTACATGAAATACACAAAAATTCAATAAAAAATTTACAAAAACCCCACAAATAAAAATATACACTAAAATATTTTTCTTTAAAGTTCAATACTTTTAAATTCAGATTACTTAAAGAGGCTTTGTACTATTTTTGACATCACAGTACATAAATCTCAGTCTTTATTGTGATAATGTGTATTTGCTTCTCAAACCTAACAAACATATTAACTTTAAACAAATTGTGTTTTACTTCAAATGATAGCAATAATAATTCTTGATCTACAGAAATACTAAGAGGAAAACATAAACCATTTTCTTAATAAGTTATGATTAATTTAAATAGAACATTAAAATGAACTTTATGGCATTATCTTTAAAGCATATTGACTTTAAATTTTTTTATTATGTCACAGTGGTATGGTTAAAAGTGTGGGCCCAGGAGTCAGTATGTTGGACTGTGTATATATGGTACACTCTGCATTGTGTGTGTGTGTGTGTGTGTGTGTGTGTGTGCCACAGTGTGAATGTGGAACTTTATGGAGTTGGTTCTCTCCTTCCACCTTAACATGAGTTCTAGAGATACAACTCAGGTTGTCTGGCTTGCACGACAAGAACTCTACCCACTGAGCCATCTCATAAAGCGATCATACAAGCTATTTAATTTCATTTCACTTCTCCCTAAAACAAGGAAAGACAATAAAACTCATAGTGAATCTACAAGATACAAGTTTAACTATGAAAATAGTTTAACTAGCATCTGTTATAACTATCCCATATCCAGATTGTTTAACTCTCCCAAAGTTCATGAAATAACACATTATTTTTGACAAAATTCTGTAAATTAAAGAATCTTGGGAAGTTTTCTTTCTTTTGTTTTATGAAATATTTTCTTTCTGATCTATGGTGCTGTCCCTGGTGCTGAAAGTTCCCAGTACCTATTTTTATTCTAACCAGAATCAATCTGGTTAGAGGACCTGGGCGTTAATTCACGCTTCTTTTCAAAAATCTTTAATTGGGGATGGAGAGATGGCTCAGTGGTTAAGGGCACTGATCGTTCTTACAGAAGACCCAGGTTTGAATCCCAGCACCCATATGGAGGCCAACAACCATCTGTAACTCCAGTTCCAGGGGATCCAAGGCCCTCTTATGTCCTCCTCAGATACTACACAACATGAGTGTATTTACACACATGCAGACATAACACTCATAAATGTAAACATAAATAACTAAAAAATTAAATCTTTATTCTTTGACAGTTTCATACATGTAGATAGTGTATTTTGATCGTATGCACCCAACCCCTCCTGTCTCCATCCAGCTCCCTCTGAACGTCTTCCCAACAAGTCCCCTTCCTACTATCATGCCTTTTTAATGACCCACTGAGTTTAACTAGAGTTTACTGCATGAGCATGGATGTAGGGTTATTTGCTTAAGTGTGGATAACTTACCAGTGGATATGTCACTGAAAAACATGACCCCCCCCCTTCTCCTAGCAGCCACTAAACTGCCAATAGCTCCTCATGAGCCCTTCATCATCTAAGACAGAGTGTTGAAGTGCCCAATTTTGTGCAGGTCTTGTGCAACTGCTGTGAGTGCAGCATGTCATGTCTGGACCACATTTCACACCACTCCCCCCATCCCCTGGCTCTTACATTTTACACTACTCCCCCCATCCCCTGGCTCTTACATTTCACACCACTCCCCCCATCCCCTGGCTCTTACATTTCACACCACTCCCCCATCCCCTGGCTCTTACATTTCACACCACTCCCCCCATCCCCTGGCTCTTACATTTCACACCACTCCCCCATCCCCTGGCTCTTACATTTCACACCACTCCCCCCATCCCCTGGCTCTTACATTTCACACCACTCCCCCCATCCCCTGGCTCTTACATTTCACACCACTCCCCCCATCCCCTGGCTCTTACATTTCACACCACTCCCCCCATCCTTGGGCTCTTAAATTTTTTTTGAGACAGGGTCTCCCTGTAGCCCCAGCTGGCCTGGAACTCACTATGTAGACCAGGCTGGCCTTGAACTCACAGATATTTCACCTGTCTCTGCCTCTGGAGTGCTAGGATTAAAGGAGTGAGCTACCACAGCTGGCAGCCCTTTCATTCTTTATGCTCATCTTCCTCAATGTTCACCGAGTCTCCAAGGAAGCTGAGACTTAGTCTTTATATAGGACTAATCACTCAACAGTCACTTATTCTTGGCACTTAGACCAGTTATGTGTTTATGCATTAACTGTTGCCTACTGCTAAAAGAAGCTTCTCTGACCAAGTTGAGAGCAACACTAATCTATAATCATAAACATGAATATTTATAAGGTAGTTAGTTTGACACCGTACCCATTTAACAAAGCAACAATAGTAGAGTCCCCTATAGGGTCTATGGCCTTCTAGCCATAGACTTTAATTTTTTCGTTTTTACTTTTTATGTGTATGAGTGTATTGCCTGCATGTATGTAAGTACACTTGTGTCATGCAATCCCCAAGAAGGACAGAAGAGTGCATCAGACTCCCCTACAGCTGGAGTTACAGATGGTTGTTAGCCACCATATGGGTGCTGGGAATCAAACCCAGGTCCTATGCAAGATCAACCAATGCTCTTAACCACTGAGCCAACTCTCCAGCCCAGAACCTATGGGCTTTTGACCAAGTTTGCAGTAATAGGCATGAATTTCCTCCAGTGGAGTAGGCCTCAAATCCCATCAGAAAGCACTTGGTTACCTCCAGATGCCACCAGTGGGCACATGAAACAGTATTGTAGCTTGTAGGGTCCATTGCTGGGGAAGAATTTTGACTTTTCTTTCCCACCGGCTTACATAGCACCATTTGGCACTATTAAAGCTAGCGGGTAGTGGAAAGGCTTTCAGCTCTTGTATCCAGCACAACACCTGTGGGTGGTGTCTTTAGCAATAAGGTTTTGCCACCTAGTTCTGAGCACCCAAAGGAATGCCAACAACCTGGATTGTTTGAGGACCTCAAGGGCCTCTCTGTCACTGGGATTTTTATTCAATAATCTGTGGCTTCTAGGAGCAGCATTATCTTAATTTGATGTCTCTTTTTTATTTACAGATTACCTATGGCCCCTATAGATATGCACTATGCCTACACACATACACGCAGTTTTCTCAGCTTGTTGAAACTGGTTGTATTGCAGTTTCCCACAGTCTGCATTTTGATGATTATTGTCTAATGGTATCCTTTGGGCAAGATTAATTAATGTCATCATCTTTTGTTAGGAGACATATAATGTGCAGTGTCTAGATCCATTCACTTTCTGAGATATCCTAATTCTAACATAATTTATTAGAACACTTCTGTAGGGATAAATTCCTCTCCATCCACTATTACTCAGTGGTAGAGTTTATATGGGAAAGACAGGATATAAATATACTTATTTCATTTATTTATCAGTTTTATTTATAAAAATGAATGGATTCCCTAGCAGTCTCATTGCTGTATACTTGTCATGGTTTTGTCTTTCCTTTGTACACATAAAGCTTTCTTCTTACCTCCTCTCTAGTTAGGTTGAATTTGTCAACAAAATTTTAGAATTCGTACTTATTTATTTTTGAATCTCATGTCACTTGCAATTTTTAAGTTTAGTTAATTTCTGTATAGTAAGCTGTCTTGAAGTGTCTTGAAATTCCAGTATCTGAAGCCTTTTTTGGCCAGTTTCTCCTGCTGGTGTAGAGATTCTTGCTATCTAGTTTCCTTGTACACCCGGTAACCTGTCTCTGGGAAATTAAATTTGTAATTTTATTCCTGTAAAGAACTTAAGATTCAGGATTTTAATTCATTTCAATAGTTTGAGGCCTCTCATTTCAGTTAATTTTTGCTAAATACATAGCCATATTTTAGAAGATTTATTTATTTATATATTTATTTATTTATTTGTTTATTGCCTGAGTGTGGCATGCATGTGGAGATCAGAGAAGACTTTTGTAACAGTGCTGGGCTTACTACAGATGCATACCACTACATTCAGCTCTTCTCATGGGTTCTAGGGATCAAACTCAGGTTGGTGAACTTGCTCCATTAGCACTTTTCCCCACTGAGCCATCTTAATGTACAGCCAAAGCTTCAGAGTTGCTGGCCATCTTAATATATAATCAAAACTTCAGAAATTATTGACCAGCCAAATACAATCAGAGACTAATTCATCTTTACCAAAGGATAGGCCCATTAAAATCTTAATTTAAAATGGAAGCAGTTTATGAAAATGTCACTTCTAGTAGGTCTCTGGTTTTGACTATTGTCACCTTAGCTTCATGTGGTTGCAAAGCTAGAGTTCAAATCAAGTGTGATAGTTTGTATACTGGGGCAAGAGATCACTTGAGCTCACAAACTCAACACTAGCCTGGGCAATACAATGAAACCCACATCTCAAAAAAGAAAAATGATATCAGTTTAAATGATAAGAAATAGCATTCAGAGAAGGTCCAGCTTTTTTCTTTTAGACAGGGTCCCATATATCTCAGGCTGACTTTGAACTCACTGTGTAGCTAAGGGTGATCTTGATCTTCTGATCTTTTTTTGTTATTTTTGAGACAAGGTCTCCTTTTAGCCCCAGCTGCCCAGAAAACTTGCTAGGTAGACCAGGATCCCACAGAAATCCAGCTGCCTTTGCCAGCATAGTGCTAGGAGTTACAGGTGTGCACCACTGTACCCACCTTATGCAGTGCTGTAGTCCTGTGTGTTAGGCAAGCCCTCTACCAACTAAGCCACAGCCCAAACCCAGATCCAGCATCAAATTCAGGGCATGTCTAACCAAACTGTTACCTTCTCCTGCATGTTGTCCTATTGATGAGTTCGTTTATATTTGATGGTTTGTTGTTGTTGTTTGTGGCATGGTCTTGCTCAGCTGGAATTCTCCATCCTCCTGTTTCAGCATCCTGAGTCCTAGGATTATAAGCATGTACCACAATATCTGCATGGCTGCTTTTTGTTGATTTTTAAATATTTAACTCAGTTTATTGATATCCTTAGTGGGAAGATGACCCTGAACTCTTCAATCTCTATTATTGTAAGAATTTACTTTCTTAGCCAGGCATGGTAGCACATGCCCTTAATCTAAGCACTTGGGAGGCAGAGCACGTAGATCTCTATGAGTTCAAGGTCTACATAGCAAGTTCCAAGTCCAGCAGGGCTACATAGTAAGACTTTGTCTGAAATTAAATAATAATAATAATAATAATTCACTTTTTTTCAAGATGCTTTTTATGAGCCATCATAACTTTTCAACACCATATATATTCTTTGTGATCTGACCTTCATAGGCCTGTACACTCTTATCTCTCACTACCCTTCTTAGTAAAGCTATATGTTCAAATTCTACAAATTCTTGTAGTCCCTAACACTTTCTCTCCCATTTCCAGTGGCCAATAAGATGACCCAGTAGATAAAGGCAATTTCTGTGCAACCCAAGTTCAATCCCCAGGACCCTGTGTAAAGGTGGAAGGAAAGAACCAACTCCATAGAATTGTCCTCTAACCTCCACACCAGTACCATAGTCTGTGTGTATGTACACACACACACACACACACACACACACACACAGAGCACAATTTTTTTTTTATATTTTTGAGACAGGGTCTCCCTGTAGCCCCAGCTGGCCTGGAACTTGCTTTGTAGACCAGGCTGGCCTTGAACTCACAGAAATCCACCTGCCTCTGCCTCCTGAGAGCTGAGATTAAAGGAGTGAGCCACCACACCTGGCTAACAGATATTTTTAAAAATTATGGGATAGACTATTGTGAGACTCAAGTGCACAGTGGTCAGGTCAGGGCCTTGCCAGGACCACCTGACGCACAGGTAGGAGCTGGGTGCTTCAGCCAGGCAGATTTTAGGATAGACCTACTCTTGGATTGCTGGAAAATTGATTCGTTGGCTTGTGGCAGGGTGCAGTGGCCCTGCTTGCTGGGATCAAATGCGGGCCTGTTAAACCCTTGTTCGGTGTGGCTGTCCGGGCAAGGTTGCCCCTCACCCTTGTAGCCGGTAGTAAAACCAGGCCTATTGCCATTGTGAGATTTGAGTGCACAGTGGTCAGGTCAGGGCCTTGCCAGGACCACCTGAAGCACAGGCATATCCCCCTTCCCTCCCCACCCCCCCATATCCCCACCCCCGACCTTCCATACCCCCCTCTCATCTGTGGATGCTAGCACCAATTACCTATACTTTGTATGGCAAACTGAGCAACGTAATGTGATCTGAAAACAACTGTTGCTTTATATATGTGAATTCCTAAAATATAATAAATAAAATAAATAATGAAATATTTTTTTCTTTCTACCAGGCCATGACACACAACACACACACACAACAACACACACACACACCACCACGCCTTTATTTCCAGCACCTGGAAGAGGCAGAGCCAGGTGGATCTCTTGTGATGTTGGAGGCCCCCTGGCACTACATAGAGAGCATCCAAGCCAGCCATAACTATATAGCAAGACCCTGCCCTCAACAAAACAAACAAAAATAATCTTTGTCTTTACTTTGTGAGGCCAAGTGGTAAAAAGAATATGAACCAATGCTTAGCATGTTTGCTGTGGATTTTGGTAACTAGCTTTTTCAGAACAAAATGATAGAATAAAACCTTTACAAAGATTTTTTTATTTTAAGGTGTGTCATTATTGTGTTTTGTGTGGGGTGCTCCTGAAGCACAGTGAGCCTGGAACTCCCATCCAAGAAGCGTAGATTTAGGGTAGATTGACCCTTGGGTTTTTGCTGGGAAATGGGTCTTCAAACTCTAAATCCTTGTGGGGGTGGCTGTCTGGGCACCTGGTGCTGGGTGGGTTGGTCGGAGCCATGTGTCTTTGTGCGGGGGTGCCTGCCGGAAGCACAGGGAGTCTGGGAACTCGCTCCAGACAGGTACCAGGGCACAGGGGCTAAGTCCGGCAAAGGCAAAGGCAAAAAAAAAAAAAAAAAGGGAAACCCTAATGCCAGGGACACAGTGAAGGGAATAAAATGGGAAAGGTGCGGATAATTCACACCAAACACTACCCTGCAGGAGATAGCTACAGTGGATCCCATGGAGGTGACCCAAGAAACAGGTCTTAGAGGAATAATTGCAGCTCTGCAGAGAAATTAAAGAAAATAAAGAAGAAGTCAGAGAACTACGGAGAAAGATGAAAACTCAAAAGGACCTAGAGAGGATACAATGACAAACTCTGAAAGAACTAAATGAGAATGACAAAACTCAGAAGAACTAGAGGGAGAAAAAAACAAACTCTGGAAGAAAGTAAACACTGTAAAAGGAAGCCAACCACGAAGTAAGGAGCACCAAGAAGAGTTGAAAGCTCAAAAAAGAAAGTAGAATAACTAAAGAAATCCACAGGATGAAATTGAAAAGGAAATAGAAACACTCATCCATAAGGAAGAAGGAAAGGAAAAAGCCTCAGAAATAGAAAGGAGGAGCAGAACAAAGAATATCAGACCTGGAAGATAAAACACAGAACAACTAAAAACCTCAAGAGTCGCTGGCAGGGTGGCCACACGCCTTTAATCCTAGCACTGGGAGGCAGAGGGCAGCGATCTTTGTGAGTTCAAGCTAGCCTGGGCTCACAGAGTGAGTTCCAGACAGCTGGGCTACAGGGAGACCTGGTACCCTTGAAAAGAACGAAAAAAAAAAAAAAACCCTCAAGGAAAGAATTAATGAAAAATTTAAAACTCACAAAAGTGGAACAACCAGGAAATATGGGACCTATGAAAAGATCAAACCGCTCTGGCATCATGGGCAGAGAAGAAGGAGAAGAATCCAGAGAATAGGATGGATCAGATCTTCAACAGAATAATAGATGAAAAGTTCCCCAAACGAAAAAGAGAGCAAAACCCATACAAATACAAGAAGCACATAGAACCTCCAAACAGACAAATCCAGAAGAACCTCCCCCGCCATATCATAGTTAAAATGCTAGATGCCCAAAACAAAGACAAAAATCAGAAAGCGAACAAAAGAAAAACAAAGGGTCACATACAAAAGGGAGAAACCTATCAGAATGACAACTGACTTCTTGGCGCAAACCATGAAAGCAAGAAAACATGGAGCAAAGCATTCCCAGTGTTAAAGGTCGATGGAGGCCAACCCAGAGTACTATACCCAGAAAAATGTCAATTCTAGTTGAAGGAGAGAGAAAAATCTTCCATGACATAAACAAAATGATAGAATACATGTCCAGGAAACCAACTCTTCAGAAAAGACTTGAAGCAATTCAGAGCAGAAGAGAGGATCAACCATCCCCAAGCACCTAGAAAGAGAAACCTGATAAAAACATAACTGCAAGAAGTAGAAAATGAGACTAAAAATGCAATTGGATAATAAGGTGAAAGGAACACATCCAGCTTTCATTTATAACCGTAAATACTAATGGACTAAACTCCCCAATCAAAAAGACTAGACTGTGAGATTGGATTAAGAAACAAAACCCATCTATATGCTGTCTACAGAAACCCAGCTCAATTTCAAGTATAGGCCACGCAACAAATTAAGGTGAAGGGATGAAAAAAATATTCCAAGCAAAGGGTACCAAAAAGAAAGCAGGGTGTTTGCTATTTTAATATCAGACAAAAAGTAAAAGAAAGCAAAGAACAAAAAGGGCTAATTACTCTTTAGCAAAGGAAATAGACCATGAAGATTTCACAATTCTAAATATATATAAGGCAACAAACTCTGGTGCAACCAAACTTTATAAAGACAATTCCTTCAGGAAGCTCAGGCAGAGATTAACCCCAGCACACTAATAGGAGGGGACTTCAAAACCCCCACTGAAGTCCTTTGAACAGAGGGACAGATCAAGCAGGAAAAAGAATAAACAGAGAGACATCTGAACGGAATGATACAATACACCAAATGGACCTCACAGACATCTAGTGAATATTACACCCAAACAACAGAGAATACACTTTTCTACTCAGCACCCCACGGAACTTCTCCAAAATAGACCACAATACTTGACACAGGGAAAAAAACTCAACAAAGGACAAAAAGATTGAAATATCTCATGCATTCTATCAGACCACAGTGGCAATAAAAAAGCTCAATATCAACACCAGGATAAACCCCGCAACCTACAAGAACACACTGGAGATTAAACAACACTCTCCTAAATAATGAATGGGTTACAGGAAGAAATAAAGAAAAGAAATAAAAACATTCCTGAACTGAATGACAATGAATGATAAAACACAATAAAACCTATGGGACACTGTTAAAAAAAGCAGGTCCTAAGAGGGAAATTTATAGACCGTGGAGTGGCCTACATCAAAAAAACAGAAAGAGCACACAAGTGAAACAATCTACACTGCAGCTAAAAATATTGAAGAGACAAAAACAAATGAACCCTAAACAACAGACAGACAAGAAAGAAATAACAAAAATCAGAGCAGAAATAAATGAAAAGAGAAACAAAGAAAATATACAAAAAAAACATGAATCCAAAAATTGGGTTCTTTTTTTTTTTTCCGTATGTGTATGAAAAGGTACTGTCTTAATGCAGGTTTGTGCACCCGGGTCATGCAATGCCGCAGAGGTCAAAGAAAGGGTGTCAAATTCCCCTGAACTGGAGTTAAGGACCGTTCTCAGCCGCCATGGTGGGTGCGGGGGGATCGAACCCAACCCCGGGTCCTCTGCAGAGCAGTCGGTGCCTTAACCGCTAGGGGCCATCTATTCTTTCCAGCCCCCCAAAAGTTGGTTCTTTGAGAGAATAACAAGAGAGACAGACCTCTAGCCAGCCAGTTAAACCAAAAGAAAGAAGGACAACTCCAAATCAAGAATATGTTGGATGAAAAGGGAAATATCACAACAGACAATGAAAAGATCCAGACAATCATTTGGGAATTCCACCAAGCTCAACCAAGAAGAGATCAACAGCTTAAACAGACCAACATATATTTTCGTATTGGTATGAAGTACGTTAATGTCATGCGAAAACAACTGTGCTCTTAAATGGTGAAATCCCTTAAAATATAATAAATTGTTAAAAGAAAAAAAAGAAAGGGAAAAAGATAGAATGATAGATTGATAGATGAATAGATGATTGATAGATGGTAGAAGATAGTTGATAGATAGATAGATAGATGATAGATAGATGATAGATAGAATTGATAGATGGATAATAGCACACACACAAGTGTAGGAGTAGTGTTCTCAGGAGCGCAGACCTGAAGAACCAGGGGCCATGGTAGAGAGCAGTGGTCCCAGAGGACTACCAGGAAAGAACGGAGAATCTCCCCTTCTCCACCATGCCAGAGCTGCAGGAAAAACAGGCTGCAACGACAACTGCTGCCATTCCCCCACCCAACCAGCCCACGACACCACCACCCCACCTCCACACCAAGGGGAACTTGCTAGACCCAGAGAGATCTGAGAACTTTACCTTTCAACTCAGTGCATCTGTGTCAGCAATTTACCTCCATAACTAGTCCTTTTGTGAGGCCTTGAGAGATGCTCGCAGCCAAGAGCACTGGCTGTTCTTGCAGAGGACCTAGGGTTTCAGTGCCTAGCACCCAACAGGGTGGGCTAACACCAGCTGTAACAAATCCAGTTCCAGGGGATCTGATGCCCTCTTCCTGACCTTTGAGGCAGTGCAAAACAACATAGGTGCAGAGGTAAGGTAGGTAGGTAGGTAGGTAGGGTAGATAGATAGATAGATAATAGCGATAGATAGATAGAGAGCTAGATGATAGATCATAGATAGATCGCATCGATAGAGATGAGACAGGCAAATCTGTGAGTCTGCCGGCAAGACAGAAGGACTGGAACACTCCAAGGACAGAGAGAAAGTAACAAGAGGGTACAAGAAAGAATACCAAAAAGGGTCTATCAATAAATAGAAGACCGAGAAGAATCAAGAATCTCATTCAGAGGGCATAGGTAACATCAGTTTCTTTTTCTTTTTTTTTGGTCTTTTCAAGACAAGGGTCTCCCTGTAGCAAACCAGCTGTCCTGGAACTCTGTAAGACCAGGCTGGCCTTGAACTCACAGAGATCCGCCTGCCTCTCCCTCTGCCGCCCCCCCCCCCAGTGCTAGGATTAGAGGCGTTTAGCCCACCACACCCAGCAGATAAACATTTTCAAAACAGAAATTTTCCAACTTTGGAAGAGAGCAGTCAAGCCAGATTCAGGAGGCATTTATGACACCAACAGGTAAGACCAAAAAAGAACCTCTCATCATAGTATAATAAAACTGTAAAAAAAGAACAAACCAAATTAAAAAAGGAAGGAAAAGAAAAGAACAGGAAAAGGGAATACAAAAAAAAAAAGACAAACAAATTATATTAGGCATCAATAATAGACAAGGGATCCCATCAGAATAACAGCAAATTATTCAACCAAAACTTTAAAAACCAAAAAACCCCGAGGCCCATAAAATATATTTGCAAATTCAGAATGACGACAAGCTTGTAGAGGAGACTGTGAGACTGAAGTGAGGAAGGGGGCGGGGCGCTAGCCTGCTAGCTCCCAGAGCCAAGCCAGGAGCCAGCGGGAGGTGAGGGCGTCGGGAAGGAGGGGCACAGGAAGGGGGCGACGGCTGGGAAGAGGAGATCCCAGAGCTGGAGATAGATATGGCTGAACTCCTGCACGTGGAAACCAAGACACCCGGGCTGTCAGCAGCAAGTAGCTGTTAGTTGACTGTTACAAATCCACCAAAGCCTTCATCTCTAGCCTGCTGGACAAAATCCAGGGCATGCAGGTTTGTGCACACCCGTGTCCTGCCAGGAGCGTGTGGATGTCAGAAGAGGGTTCGGATTCCTTGGAACTTTTGGAGGTTAAAGACGTCACATGGTGAGGAAATTAGAAAAAGATGGGCTGCGAAACATGCTTAAAAAGTGTTCAGGGCATTACTAATAATTAAGGGAAATACAAATTAAAACCACGTTAAAGATATCAGCTCTCAAGGCCAGCCTGTCTAATACATCGCTGAGGTCCAGGAAGCAGCTGGGGCTATAGGGGACCCTGTCTCGAAAAGACCAAAAAAAAAAAAAAAAGATATCATCCCACTCCAATAAAACTGGCTAGCCTGAACTCACTCTGTAGACAAGGGGGGGGGGGCAGCGGCCTTGAACTCACAAAGATCCCCTGCCGTCTGCCTCCCAAATGCAGGATTAAGGCAAGTGGTGCCACACACCCGCCAGCATTACTAATAATTAGGGAAATATAAATAAAAATTACTTTAAGATATCAGCTCACTCCGATAGGAAACTGGCTAGGATCAAAAAACATGATACCAAGTGCTGGAGAGGTTGGGTGGAAAGGGGAACACTCGTCCATTTCTGGTGGGAATGTAAAACGTGTTACAAGCTTGGGTCGAAATTAGTGTAGTTCCCAGGCTGGCCTAGAGCTCAAAGAGATCTGGTGTTTATGGGGGAAGGGGGTGGGGAGAATCAGGACAAAAATGAATGACATGGAAACCTTAAAAACCAATACAAAGAACCAGTGAAACAGTTGGTTAGTTGGTTATTTACAAAGATAAAGAGAGAAAATACCCATTAATCAAATTAGAGGTGAAAAGAAAGCCATTATAGCATAAATTCAGAAAATCATTAAATCTTACTTTAAAAACATATTCCACTAATTTGGGAAAATCGAAATGAAAGGGATGAATTTTTAATGCATAGGACCTACGCTGCTGGTTAGCTTCAGCTGTCAATTTGATGCACCTAGGAAGAAGGACCCTCAATTGAAGAACTGCCTTCTTTGGATTGTTCTATAGTCGTGTCTGTGGGGACAAATTTCCGCTTAATTGTTTAATGGTGTGGGAGGCCCAGCCCACAGTGGGTGGTGCAACCTTGGGCAAGGTGGGCCTGGGCTGTTAAGAAAAGTAGCTGAAAAAAAAAAAAAGCCCCCAAAAAAAAAAAAAGGGGCCAGGGGCAAGCAAGCTGTAAGCACATTACTAACACAGTCCTCTGCTGCAGTGTCCTCCCTCAGGTCCTGCCTGAGTGCCTACTTTAAGACCTTCCTTGTGGACAGGCTGTTAAAGCTGTAAGATGAAGTAAATCCTTTCCTCTCTACGTTGCTTTTTTGATTGTGGTGTTTTTTTTTTCCGTAGCAGCAGAAAACCAACTGGAAGGAATACCTACCAAATGATATACCATTGTAAAACAGATCTGTAACAAGCACTGAGATTGAAGCAGTGATTATAAAACTCTTTATTTTAAAAAAAAAAAAAAAAACCAAGTTGGATTCACCATATTCCTTTTTCAATGAAAAAATAATACCAATGTGTCTCAAATTATTCCATAAACTAGAAAGGAAGAACATGACAAACTTTTTATGATGACAAAACCAGATAAAAACCCAGAAAGATAGGAAGAAGGGAAAAAAGTGAAAAAAATGACAAACCGATTTCCCTGGTGGAAATTGAATAGGCAAAATTCTCAACAAAAATATTTGCAAATTCAGTGAGGTACGGTGTTTGTGCCCTTTGATCCCAGCCCTTTGGAGGCTGAGTTAGGTGGATTTCTGTGAGATATAGGCCAACGGTCTACATAGTGAGTTTAGGGTCAGCCTGGTTCTGTGCCTACAGGGAGAACCAATCTCAAAAGGTCCATATATATATATATATATATTAGATATAGATAAGATTATATATATATTTCAGTCAAATTCAAAACACACCATGATGGAGTTTTGCATTTCTAGACGGTTAGCACACTCTCATTCAGGAGGCCCTGTGAAAGCTGTAGCCACACCTCTCGGGTACCCCCTCTGGGCAACCCGGTCTTCAGATGAAAACTGTCCCCATGCCAGCAGAACCACACCATCTGAAGTTGGCTTACCTGCTGCTGTACCCTGGCAGCCAGGCCTGTTGGCCCATATTGCAACCACTGCTGCTGGTGTGTCTGCAGGTTCTGCAGTGGGGCACACACTGGGGCATGCCAGCGCTGCAGGCTTCAGTGGACGTCCTAATGCTGAGCCCACAAAGCCTGGCATCGCTTACCTCAGGAAACCCAACTAATGGAGCAGCCATGTAGTGGCCCTTGCCTTTTTGAGGTCAGACAGTTTCTGGAGTGTGCCCAGAAGCAGAATGACATCAAGCTCTGTGAGGGGTTCACTGAGGTGCTGAAGAAAAGGCATCACCTAGAGTTCTGGATTCCAGATGCCCAAATTCTCCAAGATTCTGCTATTACAATATCTTTCATGACAGAACCAAAACTCAACCCCGCCAGATGCAGAAGCTAGCTTCTGCTTGGGGATGCCGCCTACCCTTTTACTCCCTCTGACAGTATTTAAACAATGTAGGAGAAGCTGAAGGCCAAAAAAGAACATGCTTGCACTTGGATTTCAAGTGACAGTTAATACAGTAAAGTTTTAATACTATAACACAGGAAAAGTTTTTTTGTTTTAAATGTGTATGAGTGTACTGTCTGATGTAGGTTGGTGGACTTGTCGTGCATGCCTCAGAGGTCAGAGAGGTGTTGGATTCCCCTGGAACTGAGTTAAGGAAAGGTTCTTAGCCGCCATGTGGTTCTGGGAATCGAACCCAGGTCCCTCTGCAAGAGCAGTTGGCGCTCTTAAAAACGCTGAGGCCCCACTCGCCAGCCCCGAAAGTTATTGTAATAGTACAATAAATTGGGTTAAAACAATTCTAAGAGACAATCCGATTCTAAAACACCTAAAAGCACATTGAGTATAATTTTATCTTATATTTTAGTTTTTGCTCCCAGGAAGACTTTCATATTAAGTAATGAGCCTTTAAACTTTTTGTGATGATGAAGGGAATCAGTCCATTCCACTTATGAGCGCACCAAGGGCTATGGTTTACTTGCAAAAGACCTGCACAAGATGAAGCCTTCCAACATTCTATCACAGATAGGGGAGGGGCACATGGGGCCGCACACTTAGCTGGGTTGTCAGCAGTCAGTGGCTGCTGAGGGATAAAGAGTAATTTTTTCTTCTGGTGCATCGACACTAGAAAGTTGCTTGTGATTCAACAAATAATCGCACACCTATGCACGTGCAAGCAACTCTTAATTTAGTAGATGATTTCAAAGAAGACATGAAAGTAGGAAGAGGCTGTGTCAGAGAAAAGAAGGGTTCTAGAGGGAGTGAGGAGGGGATATAGAGGAAATTGGGGTGACTATGGTCAAGAGACATTATTTGGGGCTGGAAGATGACCTAATGGTTAAGAGCGCGAATTTGCTCTTGCAGAGGAACAGGGTTCGATCTCATCACCCCATCACCCACAGGTGGGCCAAGAACGGTCTTTAGCTCCATTTCCAGGGAATCCGATACCCCTCTTCTGACCTCTGCGGCATTGCCACGACACAGGTGCACAGACCTACTGACAGAACAGTACATTCATACACAAATAAAATAAATAAAAATTTAAAAAAGACACATTATTTAAAACACATGTAGGAACTGTCAGATGAATAAATAAAAATGTGTTTAAAAATTCCCACCACAGACTGCCGCTTTGGGTGCACATGCCTTTAATCTCCCCACTTGGGAGGCAGAAGGCAGGCATATACCTGGAGATGAGGCCAGCTGCTGGGCTACAGGAAAGACCTTCTTAAAATGAAATGAATGAATGAAGGAATGAATGAGAAAAGAGAAGAAAGAAAGAAGAAAGAAAGAGAGAGAGAGAGGAGAGAGAGAGAGAGAGAGAGAGAGAAAGGGCCACCACCAAAAACAAAAAAATAAAAATAAAAAATCTTTTGCCAGGCGTAGTGGCGCACACCTTTAGTCATAGTACTCAGGAGGCAGAGGCAGGCAGATCTCTGTGAGTTCACGGACAGCCTGGGCTACATAGTGAGTTCCAGATAGCTAGATTACAGGGGAGAACCCTGTCTCTAAATGAGAGAATGATGAATGAATGAATGAATGAATGGGAAAGAAAGAAGAAAGAAAGAAAGAAAGAAAGAAAGAGAGAAGAGAGGAGAGAGAGAAGAGAGAAAGAAAGAAAGAAAAAAGAAAGAAGAAAGAAAGAAAGAAGAAAGAAAGAAGGAAAGAAAGAGAGAGAGAGAGAAAGAAGAAGAAAGAAAGAAAGAAAGAAAGAAAGAAAGAAAGAAAGAAGAAAGAAAGAAAGAAAGAAAGAAAAAGAAGAAAGAGAAAGAAAGAAAGAAATGACCAAACCACACCAACACCAAAACAAAACAAAAATCTTTGCCCCGGGTTTTGATGGTGCACACCTTTTAGTCCCCAGCACTCAAGAGGCAGAAGAAGGAGGATCTCTGTGAGTTCAAGACCAGCCTGGTCTACATAGTGAGTTCCAGGATTGCTGGGCTACATGAAGACCCTGTCTCAAAAATACCAAAAAAAAATTTTTTGAATAAACTCCAACTCTGCTTCAAAAAACAATTAAAACTGGCTGAGAAGTGATATATATGATATAATTGCTTTACAAAAGTGTTGTTATAAGTACGTGTGGTTAAGAACCTAAATGAAAGGCAGTATATCAAGCATAAACATAGAAGAGGGTTTTTACTTTATCTTTTTATTTTTATTTATTTTTTTTTTTTTTTTGAGACAAGGTGTCCCAGTAGCTCCAGCTGGCCTGAACTTTGCTGTGTAGACCAGATTGGCCTTGGTCTCAGATTTCACTTGATCTCAGATGGCATTAAAGGCATGTGCCACCATGCCCAGCCCTATACCATACTTAGACTGCTGAACTGCTTCAAAATTTCTTTCACTGGTTTATTTGTCAGCATTTCTCTCCTTTTTAAAAAAAAAAAAAAAAAAAAAAAAAAAAAAAAAAAAAAAAAAAAAAAGTTCTGGGGGCTGGAGAGATGGCCTAGCGGTTAGATCCCGACCACTCTTGAGGAGGACCTGGTTCGATCCCCAGCTCCACTTGGACGCCGAAGCCGTCGGAAACTCCATTCCAAGGAGAACTCCAGCTCCAGGGGAATCTGACCCCCCCCCCTTCTTCTTTGACTCCGCGCCATGCACGACACGGGGGCACAGACTCATGCAGACAGTAACATTCAGACACTACACAATAAAATAAAATTAATTAAAAAAAAAAAAAAAAAAGAGCACTGGCTGCTCTTGCCAGAGGACCCGGGTTCGATCCTCAGTACCCACGTGGTGGCTAGGAATTGTCTTTATCGCCAGTTCCAGGGGATCCAACTCCTCCTTCCTTCCGGCCTCGTCAGCACTGCAATGAATGGATGCATGTAAGCAAACACTTATACAATAAAAAATAAATAAGGCCTTCTGGACAATGGTGGCGACGCCTTTAATCCCTAGAAACTCGGGAGGCAGAGGCAGGTGGATCTTTGTGGTTCAAGGCCCAAGTCTGGTCTACAAGTGAGTTCCAGGACAGCTGGGGCTACAGGGAAACCCTGACTCAAAAACAAAATAAAATTAAATAAATAAAAATAAATAAATAAAATAATAAATAAATAAATAAATAAAATAAATAAATAAGTTAAATAATAAATGTAAAGAAGACAAAATTTGAAATTATTTTTCTGGTTCTGTGGCATACAAAACAACGGGGTTCATTATGACATTTCATAATGGTTGTGTCCAGTGTGCTTTGCTCCTCGTTCTCCCTCTTCCTTCACTTTGACCCCCTTCTCTCTTCTGCTTTCAATTCATATATATAAACCTAGACTCCACATATGAACATGTGCAATATTTTTTTCTTTTCTGAAATTAACTGTTCTTCTCTTGTTCCCCGACTTCCTTACCTTTAGACCTTTTACCTCAAAGTTACTCCTCTGCTTTCAGGATCTCCCTGTAAGCACCAGGCCTAGAATTCAGCTCTGTAACCAGGCTGGCCTGAACTCACAAAGATCTGCTGCCTCTGCCTCCCGAGTGCTAGGATTAAAGGCGTGGCCACCACACCTGGCTTGGGCTCCTCTTATAAGCTAAAAATATTAGTTTTTAATCCGCTTTATGGCCCTCACTGTCCATGTGGTGTTGTGTGTGTATGTATGGTGAAAATATCAGCTGTTGAAAGCATGAATATCATTGGAAGCAAATTAATTATCCCATTTTTATGTTGCAAACAGCAGTAGGATTAGATGGATAATGTCTGTTTGTGGTTTTGTGTGCTGTTCTGGGTTAGTAGGGGTCAGAAAGGGAAATCCTTCTCTGAGAAGACAAATTTCCTCTTTCCTTTTCCCATGCCATACTGGATGTGCTGTTTCGACAAATACAGTGCAAGTCCTTTGTTTGAGAGGACAGCTCCAAGAGAACTCAGAAGGAACAAATTCTGAAAACAGATCAGACTTGGTTCTTGTGTTTTGTTTGTTGTTTGCTTTTTTGTTGTTGTTTGTGTTTAATTTATTAATTTTCCGCGAAAGATTTTCATATCATGTATTTTGATCATATTCCTTCCTTCCCCAGCTCCTCTGAGAAACACCCCACTTCCCTACCCACCGACCGTTGGTGTTCTTTTTTATATTCCTCACGAGTCAATTTGTGTTGCCTAAATACTCTTGAGTGTAGAATGAGGCCTAGAGTCTGATTAACATACCAGGGTTCATACTCTCAAAGAAAACTGACTTCCCCTCTCTTAGAAGCGATCATATGCCAATAGCTGCTTAGTCAGGGATGGGACTTAATGCCCAACTCCCCACTCCATGCTGAGATTTTTTTTTTTTTTTTTTTTTTTTGTCTGGCTTGGGCTTACATGGGATTTGTTTATGTTGTGAGTATTGCTGTGAATTCATACGTACAATTACTTGGCTGTCTGGAAAACACCTGCCAGGTGTGGTGGTACATGCCTTTAAGCCCAGCAACTTGCGAGGTAGAAGTAGACAGATCTCTGTGCGTTCAAGGCCATCTACTTTATGAGTTCCAGGCAAGCCTAGGGCTTCAGGGAGAACCCTGTCTCAAAAGACCAAAAAAAAATAAAAATAAAACGAACTGTTCCTTGAATTTATCCACTACCTCTCTGGTACTTTAAAAATCATTCCCACCAACTCTTCATTTTTTTTTTTTTTTTTTTTTTTTTTTTGGTCTTTTCGAGACAGGTCTCCCCTGGGCCCCAGCGGTCCCTGGAACTCACAGCTGTACCAGGCTGGCCGTGAACTCACAAAGAGCCACCTGCCTCTGCCCCCAGTGCTAGGAGTAAAGGCTGTGCCACCATGCCTGCTTTTTCACCAACTGTTTTCCAGAAGATCTGAGCCTTGTGTGGAGGGGTATGATATAGATATCTCCTTTAGGTATGAGCACTCCAGCAATCTATTTTTCTCACCTTTTACTGCAAGGAGCTTCTCCAGTAAGTGTTGAGAGATGCACTAGCCTATGGGTGTAACAATTAGAACTCATTTGCCGGGTGTGGGGGAGGCTATTCTACATGCAGCACCAAAGTAACTAGTGATGGAGTTTTTCAGGTGATTGAGCTGTAATTCAGGATTTCTGTGTTGAGTTCCTCAAAATGATATTCTTCTTTGCCTTCGTCATCTTTTATGACTTCTGAGTTCTGAGTCTGGAGTGCTCTTCTTGGAAGGCGGCTTCTTCTTCTCCACAAGTGTGGTATTGTAGCAGGCCAAGATCTGCCTGTTTGAGTTCATTTTCTAGAGTCAGATAGTCCATAATGCCTGGAAATGCTAGAAGAGGTAGTTGTGGTGTTTGTTGATTTTTCAGATTTCCCATAGGAAGAGAGGTAGTTTCTTTTGTACTGGAAGCACCCGTGAAGTCCACATCTGAAGTATTACATGAATGTGCAGTTCCCTCAGTTCTCCTACAGAACAAGGTAAATCCAACGTCGGATTCTCTGAAACTGATTTTTTATCAAGGTGGCTCAGCAGTTTCTTGAATCATTTTTCTTGTATATGGGCCCGGAGGCCGACCTACGATTTTTTTTTCTTTTCCTGTTTTTTTTTTTTTTCTATTCCATTGCTTACATCCCTTGAATCAGATAAAGGTTGATGCTTTCTGCCTGAATTTAATTCATGAGCTATTCTTTCTCTGCTTTGAACACCACGTTTGGTGGCACAGGAGGAACACGAATTCGCAACCCAAACAAATGCTGCTGCTTCTTTCTTTTCCAGATGTAAACATGGTCTTGTAATCATTTAATGCCTCCAGAACATGCTCCTATCTTTCACATTTTGGTGTATCTGTCAGCTCTCCATGGTGCAATCTATCCCAGTTTTCATTAATATATGTCATAAGCTCAAGTTCAGAATCAAAGTACTTCTTTTTGTGAATAACACTTAGGTTGTAATGGTATAGGTGTGCTATATCTACCCACTGTAATGGTAGAGTTTGAGGTATTCTGGTCCAGAATTTCAGACAAAACAAATAAAGTATAAAACCTATCTCCAAACAGCATTGGCTTTTAAAGCCTCATGAAACCACTAATTACATTTGCAGCATTATAGCATCTGTAAATACCAGCTTTAATCCCAGTACTCATGAGGAGACCTTTGGGTTTGAGGCAGCCGGTGGGAAATTTAGTGAGACCTCTCCAGGGCCTCCACAGTAGCAGTAACACTGCTGGACATTGATTTTATGACCTGCATCCCATTCAAGGTCTGCCACACTATATGGTAATGTCTGCTTCATGACTTGCAATGCTTTGGCATTTGGGCCTTTCTTAAGTGCACCACCCCTCTTTGTTGTTGTTGCGAAAACACATTGTTGACAGAGCCATTTTTCTTTGTTTTTTTTTTGTTTTGTTTTTGTTTTTTGTTTTTTGTTTTTCGTCTTTTTCGAGATAAGGGTCTCCCTGTGCTCCAGCTGGCCTGGAACTCAATCTGTAGACCAGGCTGGCCTTGAACTCACAAAGATGTGCCGCCTCTGCCTCTGCCTCTGCTTCCCAAGTGTCTAGATTAAGTCGCGCATCACCATGGCCTGGCCGTTTTTTGGTCTTTTTGAGACAGGGTCTCCCTGTAGCCCAAGCTTTCCTGGAACTCACTCTGTAGAGCAGGCTGGCCTTGGCCTCAAAACCAAAGATCTGCCTAGCCTCTACCTCCCAAGTGGCTTGGAGTAAAGGCGGGGTGCAGCCACGTCCAGCTTCCATTTTTCATCTGAATCAATCACACTCGAATCAATATGAGGTGTATGACACAACTGATGATACCCTTGACCACATTTATCACATGTGACCATTTCATTGGGAGCTTCTGAACACTCTCTTTGACATATTGTACAGACCATTTCCCACTTCCTCTGGATCCTGTTTGAGTCCTTTCCAGAGAACCCAGATTTAGAACTTGTCCTTCAATATGATGAAGCAGCTCTGATTCAATAGATTGAAACTTTTTGAACAGTTTCCAAGATAAAACAAGCCATTTGACCATCTAGCTAGGACATCCTGACACTCTTTAAATTTACATGCTAGCTTTTTGGCTTTATGTCCATCCTGCTCCTGTAGAGTCTCATCCATTTAGTTGTTTTTTTGAAATACTAAGCAGCTTGGCCAATATACATGAAACCCACCCTGGGTTTTCAATCCACAGCACTACATAAACCAGGACCGCTGGCTCATCCCTGTAATCCCAGCACTCAGGACTCAAGGACATTCTTTGATACACTGAGTTTCAGGGCAGCCTCATTTGGTCACTTCAGTGGTGCCAACCGCTTCATACAGGAAAACAGAAGCAATCCCTTCGGGTGGGCTCTCGCTGGGCCGGTGCCCCTCTGGGAAGCCAGCGCATACATTTGCACTCTGAGCTCCGAGGTTGGGGAGGGAGGAGGTGAGCGTTCTTGCTCCAGCCTCAAGCACAGACCACTTGGCTACAGCCCTTCGCCATTTTGGTTTCCAGTAGGGCAGGTAATTAAGACCCACAAAATTGACAAACGGGACCATGTGAAACTAAAAAGGTTTCCCAAAGCAAAAGACACTATTATGCAAGTGAAGAGGTAGCCTACAAATGAAGGGGGAAAAAATCTAACGAGTTGAGATCGAGAATAATACAAAGAATTAAAAAGTAAAATTAAAAATCAAAAATAGGGCATGAAATTAAACAGAGGGTGCTAGAAAGAAAAAAAATACAAATGCTGTAAAACAAGCCCTTTTAAAATGTTCAGAATCCCGGGGCTGGAGAGATAGCCTAGCGTTTAAGAGCACTGACTGCTCTTGCAGAGGGTGCGGGTTCGATCCCCACACCCCACATGGCGCGGAGGAACTGTCTGTAACTCCAATTCCAGAAGAAAACTCCAGTTCCAGGAATCCGACCCCCTCGTCTGACCTACCGCACATTGTACGACATGGGTGCACAAACCGCAAACCTACATGCAGACAGTAAATTCATACACATAAATAAATAAATAAAATAAAATAAAAAAAATGTTCATTAAAATAATGATCAGAATCCTAATCGGGCATGGTGGTGGCACGCCTTTAATCCGAGCCACGTGGGGAGTCAGAGGCAAGGCGGATCTTTGTGAAGTCAAGGCCAGCTGGTCTACAGAGTAAGTGCGCAGGACAGCTGGGGGCCTACAGGGAAAAGACCAAAAAAAAAAAAAAGGGTTCAGAATCCTTAGCCATCAGGGAATTGCAAATAAAAATTACTTTTGGCCTTTTTTTTTTTAAAGGCCCCCGTGGCGCCAGCACGCCCGGCATTTATTTATTTCTATTTCTGTATGTGTATCAATGTACTGTCTGCATGCAAGTTTTGTGCACCCTTGTCGTGCAATGCCGCGAATGCCGCGGAGGTCAGAAGAGGTGTCGGATTTCCCCTGGAACTGGAGTTCTCCTGGAATTGGGGAAATTTCAGACGGTTTCTCGTTCTCTTTCTCTCTCGGCCGCCATGTGGGTGCTGGGGATCGAACCCGGGTCCTCTGTAAGAGGCGGTCAGCGCTCTTAACCGCTAGGCAAATCTTACTCTACTCAGAAATGGCTGAGAGAGGAGAGAACAAAACGTGGGCGTGCCATTGCTGGTGGGAGTGTAAATGGATTCAGCCCCTAGAAAATCAGTGTGAAAGTCCTCAAAAAGCTAGAAATAGATGTACAACATCCAGCTACACCCCCCTTGAGCATATACCCAGATAACTCGATATTCTACTACATAGATACCTGTTCACCCAGGTTCATTGCTGCTCTATTCACAAAAGCCAAGAAATGGAAACAGCCTAGATTTTTTTTTACATAGAAATTTCCTCTGAGATAAAAACCTTCCATCTCAGAAGAAGTTGGGCAAACACAGGATGTTTTGGAAAAGAAAGTAAACAACTCAAAAGCTTCAGAAGATCCCTAAAACTGACTAGATTCACTAGTTCCCTTCCTCTCCAGGCGTATATAAGCAATAAGGACTCACTGAGAAGCAGCTCAGAATAGCTCGGCGTGCCTGAAGGAGACTCCGTCCAGCCAAATCAACTGGAAGAGGCAGAAACCAGCTGAGTGCCCTGAAGAGGCTCAGAGTTGAAACTGGGTAACCTTGGAATACACTCGCCAATCCTGTTAAGCTGTGCCTGCAAGGTTCGCAGTGCAATGCCAATTTTCTGCTTTCTTGGCTGGGCTGGTTGGGCCTTTGGTGATGCAGTTGTCTTTGTGTCATTTCTGCTCATGTAAGTAGCGCCCCCCAACACACACTCATACCTCTGTAAGTAACCCCAATAAAATTCATAGCTCATCAAGTTAGACTTGGGTTGAATTTTTACTTTAGCCTAATGTTGGTTCCCTGTCTTAGATGAGCTGATGCTTGTTCACATTTCCCCCAGGAACAATGTCACACAAAAGATGTCCATCAACTGACAATGGATAAGAAAACTGTGGCACATCTACAAAATCGAAAATTTTTACACCTATAAGGAAAAATGAAATTATGAAATTTAACAGGTAAGTGGATGGAAATGGAAACAATCATCATAAGTGAGGTAACTTAAAAAAAGTATAATCAGAAAAAAAATATTAGGTTTGCTATTCAATGTGGATGTTAGCTTTGAACTTTTAGATATGTGTGTTTCATTAGGAATAGTCCCTGGGGTTGGGAAACTAGTAATGATCTTTGGGCAAGGAGATGATGTTTCAAGGGAAGGGATATAGAATGCAATGATATGAAGGGTGCAAAGGAATAATGGTACAGGAAGGATTAAATGAGGTGGGGGATGGGTGGTTAGGGGAAGGAAGAGGGAATATTGGGAAAGAATAACATAGATATATAATTCCAATGATATGAAGGGCGGCAAAGAGAAATAATGGTACAGGAAGGATTAAGCAGGGTGAGGGTGGGTGGGTAGGGAAGAAGAGGGAATATGGTGAAAGATAACTAACACTGAAGGCATTTTGAAAAAAACATATGGAAACCTAACGAGTGTAGCAGTGTTCCAATATATATAAATACATAGTAGTTAAAAAAGAGTTTAAGTGGACTTACCCTAGTACTTCAACTAGACACCCTGTCCTAGCAAATAAAAACTCAGTACCAGGAATGGGTTACCTCTCTTAGAGTTGTCCAGAGGGATCCTATTGACTGCCTCAGACATAGGCTATTGTGCTTTGTTATACTCTAGACTTAATGGTAAGAGCCTATTGCTTAGAAGACCAATACATATTACTTGAGGTCATAAAACGAGAAATCAAGTGAGTAAGCTGATTTGGAAGTTTTCTTCCTACTGACTATACTGACTATAGCTTCATCAGACTAATACTACTGGAAGACATTTATACACATCACTAAAGGAGAAAAATCATCATCATTCTTAGTTTTAAATAGTGCCAACGATCAGACTGTCTTTGTTAAGGCACTACCATATTATGCTCTCTGTCACAATATTTGCACCACAACAATAATAAAGGCCATGTGTGAAAAACCCAATCAGCATCATGGTCAATGGTAAGAAAGTGAAAGTTTTCCCCTAAGATCAAGGCCAACACAACTTTCAATATACCACCCCCACCTAGACCAGGGATCTGTAAATGGTACCCACAGGTGACACCCAAATGTTGTAGCACAGTTCCAACAAGATCAGTTACACAAAGGAACATGTAGAACTCATTCAAATGAAAAGGAGGAAGTAAAGTGACCCCTACTAGAGGATAAAAAGGGTGGGGATATAGCTCCCTGGTACACTTGCTTGCCTAAGAGAGGTACAAGGGCCATAAGGTGCCCAGCTGCCCTCCATGAACAAAAAAGAACTTGAGGAGTAAATTTTACCACATAAAATAAAATTCCAATAAAAGTCAAAGAAGATCTAAACAACTAGAAAGAAATTCCACAGTCAGTGGATTAGNGAGACTGGCAGATCTCCTGGAATCCATTCGGGCCTTCAGCACTAGACTGGGACTCCTGAGACATCCAGCCTTGCGGACTGAGCAGTTCCCTGGATTCCCGGCCTCTCCAGTTCGGCGCTACTGTTGAGCTCCGTCACGTGAGCAAATCAATAAATTGTATATAGTTATATATATTCATCCTGTTGCTTCTGTTTCTTTAGAGAACCCTGACTAATACAAACACTCTCCTAAATAATGAATGGGTCAAGGAAGAAATAAAGAAAGAAATAAAAACATTCCTGGAACTGAATGGCAATGATAATACAACACAATAAAACCTATGGGACACTTTAAAAGCAGTCCTAAGAGGGAAGTTTATAGACTTGAGTGCCTACATCAAAAAAACAGAAAGAGCACACAAGTGAACAATCTAACACTGCAGCTAAAAATACTTGAGAGACAACAACAAATGAACCCTAAACACAGCAGACAAGAAGAAATAACAAAAATCAGAGCAGAAATCAATGAAATAGAAACAAAGAAAATCATACAAAAAAAACAATGAATCCAAAAATTGGTTCTTTTTTTTTTCCGTATGTGTATGAATGTACTGTCTGAATGCAGGTTTGTGCACCCGTGTCATGCAATGCCGCAGAGGTCAGAAGAGGGTGTCAAATTCCCCTGGAACTGGAGTTATGGACCGTTCTCAGCCGCCATGTGGGTGCTGGGGATCGAACCCGGGTCCTCTGCAAGAGCAGTCGGTGCTCTTAACCGCTAGGCCATCTATCTCTCCAGCCCCCCAAAAGTTGGTTCTTTGAGAGAATAAACAAGATAGACAGACCTCTAGCCCAGTTAACCAAAAGAAAGAAGGAACAACTCCAAATCTATAGAATATGTGATGAAAAGGGAAATATCACAACAGACAATGAAAAGATCCAGACAATCATTTGGGAATACCACCAAAGCTCAACCAAGAAGAGATCAACAGCTTAAACAGACCAACAATATATTTTCGTATGTGTATGAGTAACGTCAATGTGATCTGAAAACAACTGTGCTCTTAATATTGTGAATCCCTTAAAATATAATAAATTTTTAAAAAAGAAAAAAGAAAAAGGAAAAAGATAGATGATAGATTGATAGATGATAGATTGATAGATAGATGTAGATAGATAGATGATAGATAGATAGATAGATGATAGATAGATGATAGATAGATTGATAGATGGATAATAGCACACACACAAGTGTAGGAGTAGTGTTCTCAGGAGCGCAGACCTGAAGAACCAGGGGCCATGGTAGAGAGCAGTGGTCCCAGAGGACTACCAGGAAAGAACGGAGAATCTCCCCTTCTCCACCATGCCAGAGCTGCAGGAAAAACAGGCTGCAACGACAACTGCTGCCATTCCCCCACCCAACCAGCCCACGACACCACCACCCCACCTCCACACCAAGGGGAACTTGCTAGACCCAGAGAGATCTGAGAACTTTACCTTTCAACTCAGTGCATCTGTGTCAGCAATTTACTCCATAACTAGTCTTTTGTGAGGCTTGAGAGATGGCTCAGCAGCCAAGAGCACTGGCTGTTCTTGCAGAGGACCTAGGTTCAGTGCCTAGCACCCACAGGGTGGCTAACAACCATCTGTAACTCCAGTTCCAGGGGATCTGATGCCCTCTTCTGACCTTTGCAGGCATTGCACAACATAGGTGCATAGGTAGGTAGGTAGGTAGGTAGGTAGGTAGATAGATAGATAGATAGATAGATAGATAGATAGATGATAGATAGATAGATAGATAGATAGATAGATAGATAGATAGATAGATAGACAGGACAGAATCTGTGAGTCTGAAGGCAAGACAGAAGGACTGGAACACTCCAAGGACAGAGAGAAAGTAACAAGAGGGTACAAGAAAGAATACCAAAAAGGGTCTATCAATAAATAGAAGACCGAGAAGAATCAAGAATCTCATTCAGAGGGCATAGGTAACATTCATTTTCTTTTCTTTTTTTTTGGTCTTTTCAAGACAGGGTCTCCCTGTAGCACCAGCTGTCCTGGAACTCTGTAGACCAGGCTGGCCTTGAACTCACAGAGATCCGCCTGCCTCTGCCTCTGCCTCCCCAGTGCTAGGATTAAAGGCGTTAGCCACCACACCCAGCAGATAAACATTTTCAAAACAGAAATTTTCCAACTTTGGAAGAGAGCAGTCAAGCCAGATTCAGGAGGCATTTATGACACCAACAGGTAAGACCAAAAAAGAACCTCTCATCATAGTATAATAAAACTGTAAATAAAAGAACAAACAAATTAAAAAGGAAGGAAAAGAAAAGAAAAGGAAAAGGAAGAAAAAAAAAAAAAGAACAAACAAATTATATTGGAATCAATAATATACAGGTAGGCCCATCAGAATAACAGCAAATTATTCAACCAAAACTTTAAAAACCCCGAAGGCCCAGAAAAATATATTTCAAATTCAGAAAGACAGCAGCTGTAGAGGAGACTGTGAGACTGAAGTGAGGAAGGGGGCGGGGCGCTAGCCTGCTAGCTCCCAGAGCCAAGCCAGGAGCCAGCGGGAGGTGAGGGCGTCGGGAAGGAGGGGCACAGGAAGGGGGCGACGGCTGGGAAGAGGAGATCCCAGAGCTGGAGATAGATATGGCTGAACTCCTGCACGTGGAAACCAAGACACCCGGGCTGTCAGCAGCAAGTAGCTGTTAGTTGACTGTTACAAATCCACCAAAGCCTTCATCTCTAGCCTGCTGGACAAAATCCAGGGCATGCAGGTTTGTGCACCCGTGTCATGCCATGCCGCGGAGGTCAGAAGAGGGTATCGGATTCCTTTGGACCTGGAGTTAAAGACTTCACAGGTGAGGAATTAGAGATGGCTGAGAAACATCTTAAAAAGTGTTCAGCATTACTAATAATTAGGGAAATACAAATTAAAACCACTTTAAGATATCATCTCTCAAGGCCAGCCTGGTCTACAATCTGAGTTCCAGGACAGCTGGGGCTATAGGGAGACCCTGTCTCGAAAAGACCAAAAAAAAAAAAAAAAAGATATCATCTCACTCCAATAAAACTGGCTAGCCTGGAACTCACTCTGTAGACCAGGCTGGCCTTGAACTCACAAAGATCCGCCTGCCTCTGCCTCCCAAATGCTAGGATTAAAGGCATGTGCCACCACACCCGGCCAGCATTACTAATAATTAGGGAAATATAAACTAAAATTACTTTAAGATATCATCTCACTCCGATAAAACTGGCTAGGATCAAAAAAACATGATACCAAGTGCTGGAGAGGTTGTGGGGAAGGGGAACACTCGTCCATTGCTGGTGGGAATGTAAACTTGTACAGCTTGGTCTAAATAGTGAGTTCCAGGCTGGCTAGAGCTACAAGGAGATCTTATGGGGGAAGGGGGTGGGGAGAATCAGGACAAAAATGAATGACATGGAAACCTTAAAAACCAATACAAAGAACCAGTGAAACAGTTGGTTAGTTGGTTATTTACAAAGATAAAGAGAGAAAATACCCATTAATCAAATTAGAGGTGAAAAGAAAGCCATTATAGCATAAATTCAGAAAATCATTAAATCTTACTTTAAAAACATATTCCACTAATTTGGAAAATCGAAATGAAATGGATGAATTTCTAAATGCATAGGACCTACTCTGCTGGTTAGCTTCAGCTGTCAATTTGATGCACCTAGGAAGAAGGACCCTCAATTGAAGAACTGCCTTCTTTGGATTGTTCTATAGTCGTGTCTGTGGGGACATTCTCTTAATTGTTAATGGGTATGGGAGGGCCCAGCCCACAGTGGGTGGTGCCATACCTTGGGCAGGTGGGCCTGGGCTGTATAAGAAAAGTAGCTGAGCAAGCCAGGGCAAGCAAGCCTGTAAGCAGCATTACTACACAGTCTCTGCTGCAGTTCCTCCCTCCAGGTTCCTGCCTTGAGTGCCTACTTAGACCTTCCTCTGTGACAGGCTGTTAAGAGCTGTAAGATGAAGTAAATCCTTTCCTCTCTACGTTGCTTTTTTGATTGTGGTGTTTTTTCGTAGCAACAGGAAACCAAACTGGAATACCTACCAAAATGATATAAACCATTTAAACAGATCTGTAACAAGCACTGAGATTGAAGCAGTGATTTAAAATCTCTTTATTTAAAAAAAAAAAAAAAACCCAGTTGGATTCACCAGTATTCCTTTTCAAATGAATAAACTAACACCAATATACTTCTAAATTTTCCATTAAACTAAGTAATAGAAGAACATGACTAACTTTTTTAGATGATGACCAAAACCAGTAAAAACAACCAGAACAAGATAGAAGAAAAGGGAAAAAGGAAAAGAAAAAAAAAAAAATTACCAAACCGATTTCCCTGGGATGAAATTATATGCAAAAAATTCTCAACAAAAATGATTTGCATCTCAGTTGAGAGTACGGTGGTTCGTGCCTGTTACCAGCCCTTGGAAGGCTGAGTTAGGCGGATCTCTGTGAGAATATGGCCAACTTGGGTCTCTCTTACATAGTGGTTTCTTAGGTCAGGTCTGGTGCCTACAGGTCGAGAACCAAAAAAATTCCTAAAAAAAGCCCATATTATATATATATATATATATATATATATTTCTAGTCAAATTCAAAAACACACCATGATGGAGTTTTGCATTTCTAGACGGTTAGCACACTCTCATTCAGGAGGCCCTGTGAAAGCTGTAGCCACACCTCTCGGGTACCCCCTCTGGGCAACCCGGTCTTCAGATGAAAACTGTCCCCATGCCAGCAGAACCACACCATCTGAAGTTGGCTTACCTGCTGCTGTACCCTGGCAGCCAGGCCTGTTGGCCCATATTGCAACCACTGCTGCTGGTGTGTCTGCAGGTTCTGCAGTGGGGCACACACTGGGGCATGCCAGCGCTGCAGGCTTCAGTGGACGTCCTAATGCTGAGCCCACAAAGCCTGGCATCGCTTACCTCAGGAAACCCAACTAATGGAGCAGCCATGTAGTGGCCCTTGCCTTTTTGAGGTCAGACAGTTTCTGGAGTGTGCCCAGAAGCAGAATGACATCAAGCTCTGTGAGGGGTTCACTGAGGTGCTGAAGAAAAGGCATCACCTAGAGTTCTGGATTCCAGATGCCCAAATTCTCCAAGATTCTGCTATTACAATATCTTTCATGACAGAACCAAAACTCAACCCCGCCAGATGCAGAAGCTAGCTTCTGCTTGGGGATGCCGCCTACCCTTTTACTCCCTCTGACAGTATTTAAACAATGTAGGAGAAGCTGAAGGCCAAAAAAGAACATGCTTGCACTTGGATTTCAAGTGACAGTTAATACAGTAAAGTTTTAATACTATACACATGAAAGTTATTTTTTTTAATGTGTATGAGTGTACTGTCTGCATGTAGGTTGGTGGACCCTTGTCGTGCAATGCCTCAGAGGTCAGAAGAGGTGTTGGATTCCCCTGGAACTGGAGTTAAAGAAGGTTCTTAGCCGCCATGTGGTTGCTGGGAATCGAACCCAGGTCCTCTGCAAGAGCAGTTGGCGCTCTTAACCGCTGAGCCATCTCTCCAGCCCCGAAAGTTATTTGTAATAGTAGCAATAAATTGGGTTACAACATTGCTAAGACATCCTATTTCTAAAACACCTAAAAAGCACATTTGTAGTATAATTTATCTTATATTTTAGTTGCTCTCAGGAAGACTTCATATTAGTAATGAGCTTTAACTTTTTGTGATTATGAAGGGAATCAGTCATTCCACTTATGAGCTCACCATGGCTATGGTTACCTGCATAAGACCTGCACAAGATGAAGCCTTCCAACATTCTATCACAGATAGGGGAGGGGCACATGGGGCCGCACACTTAGCTGGGTTGTCAGCAGTCAGTGGCTGCTGAGGGATAAAGAGTAATTTTTTCTTCTGGTGCATCGACACTAGAAAGTTGCTTGTGATTCAACAAATAATCGCACACCTATGCACGTGCAAGCAACTCTTAATTTAGTAGATGATTTCAAAGAAGACATGAAAGTAGGAAGAGGCTGTGTCAGAGAAAAGAAGGGTTCTAGAGGGAGTGAGGAGGGGATATAGAGGAAATTGGGGTGACTATGGTCAAGAGACATTATTTGGGGCTGGAGAGATGACCTAATGGTTAAGAGCGCTGACTGCTCTTGCAGAGGACCAGGGTTCGATCTCCATCACCCACATGGTGGCCAAGAACTGTCTTTGATTCCAGTTCCAGGGGAATCCGATACCCTCTTCTGACCTCTGCGGCATTGCACGACACAGGTGCACAGACCTACATGCAGACAGTACATTCATACACAAAATAAAATAAATAAAAATTTAAAAAGACACATTATTTACATGTATGACATGGTCAGATGATAAATAAAAATGTTTTTAAGAAATTCCCACACACTGCCAGGCTTGGTGGCACATGCCTTTAATTCCCCAAACTTGGGAGGCAGAGGCAGGCATATACCTGGGAGATGGAGGCCAGCTGGGGCTACAGGAAGACCTGTCTTAAAATGAATGAATGAATGAATGAATGAATGAGAAAAGAGAAAGAAAGAAAGAAAGAAAGAGAGAGAGAGAGAGAGAGAGAGAGAGAGAGAGAGAGAGAGA
>VZQC01013164.1:1796033-1812697 GCA_009823505.1 Rhizomys pruinosus | reverse complement strand
AGATGGCCTAGCGTTAAGAGCCCGACCACTCGTAAGATGACCTGGGTTCGATCCCCAGCATCCACATTGGCGGCCGAAGCCGACTGAACTTCCAATTCCAGGAGAACTCAGCTCCAGGGGAATCGACCACTCTTCTGACCTCCGCGGCATTGCACGACATGGTGCACCACCTGCATGCAGACAGTACATTCAACAACATACATAAATAAATAAAGTAAATTAAAAAAAAAAAAAAAAAGAGCACTGGCTGCTCTTGCAGAGGACCTCGGCTCCGCTCCCAGCGCACACAGCAGCTAACAGCAATCCAGAACTCCAGTTCCAGGGGATCCAACTCCTCTTCCGGCCTCTTCAGCCACTGCATGACATGGATGCATGTAAGCAAAACACTTATACAAATAAAATAAAAATAAGTCTTCGGACATGGTGGCGCACGCCTTTAATCCTAGCACTCGGGAGGCAGAGGCAGGTGGATCTTTGTGAGTTCAGGGCCAGCCTGGTCTACAGAGTGAGTTCCAGGACAGCTGGGGCTACAGGGAAACCCTGACTCAAAAACACAAATAAATAAATAAATAAATAAATAAATAAATAAATAAATAAATAAATAAGTAAATAAATAAATGTAAATAAATACATTTTAAATTATTTTTCTGTGGCATACAAAACAACGGGGTTCATTATGACATTTTCATAATGTGTGTCATTGTGCTTTGCTCCTCGTTCTCCCTCTTCCTTCACTTTGACCCCCTTCTCTCTTCTGCTTTCAATTCATATATATAAACCTAGACTCCACATATGAACATGTGCAATATTTTTTTCTTTTCTGAACAATTACTTTCTCTTGTTCCCCGACTTCCTTACCTTTAGACCTTTTACCTCAAAGTTACTCCTCTGCTTTCAGGATCTCCCTGTAGCCCCAGGCCTAGAATTCACTCTGTAGACCAGGCTGGCCTTGAACTCACAAAGATCTGCCTGCCTCTGCCTCCCGAGTGCTAGGATTAAAGGCGTGCGCCACCACACCTGGCTTGGGCTCCTCTTATAAGCTAAAAATATAGTTTTAATCCCTTATGACCCTCACTGTCCATGTGTGTGTTGTGTGTGTATGTATGGTGAAAATATCAGCTGTTGAAAGCAGTGAATATCATTGGAAGCAATTAATTATCCCAGTTTATGTTGCAAACAGCAGGTAGGATTAGATTGATAACATCTGTTTATGGTTTTGAATGCTGTTCTGCGTCAGTAGGAGTCAGAAAGGGAAATCCTTCTCTGAGAAGACAAATTTCCTCTTTCCTTTTCCCATGCCATACTGGATGTGCTGTTTCGACAAATACAGTGCAAGTCCTTTGTTTGAGAGGACAGCTCCAAGAGAACTCAGAAGGAACAAATTCTGAAAACAGATCAGACTTGTTCTTGTTTTTGTTTTGTTGTTTGCTTGTTTTGTTGTTTTGTTTTAATTTATTAATTCCTCGAAAGTTTCATATCATGTATTTTGATCATATTCCTTCCTTCCCCAGCTCCTCTGAGAAACACCCCACTTCCCTACCCACTCTACCTTTGTGTTCTTTTTTATTCCTCACGGAGTCCAATTTGTGTTACCCAAATACTCTTGAGTGTAGAATGAGGCCTAGAGTCTGATTAACATACCAGGGTTCATACTCTCAAAGAAAACTGACTTCCCCTCTCTTAGAAGCGATCATATGCCAATAGCTGCTTAGTCAGGGATGGGACTTAATGCCCACCTCCCCACTCCATGCTGAGATTTTTGTATGGCTTGAGTGTAAACAGGTCTTGTACATGCTATCACAATTGCTGTGAATTCATACGTACAATTACTTGGCTGTCTGGAAAACACCTGCCAGGTGTGGTGGTACATGCCTTTAATCCCAGCACTTGCGAGGTAGAAGTAGACAGATCTCTGTGAGTTCAAGGCCATCTACTTATTGAGTTCCAGGCCAGCTAGGGCTTCAGGGAGACCCTGTCTCAAAAGGACCAAAAAAATAAAAATAAAAATAACTGTTCCTTGAATTTATCCACTACCTCTGGTACTTAAAAATCATTCCACCAACTCTTCTTTTTTTTTTTTTTTTTTTTGTTTTTGGGCTTTTCGAGACAGGGTCCTCCCTGTAGCCCCAGCGGTCCTGGAATCGACACTGTTGTGACAAGGCTGGCCTTGAACTCACAAAGATCCACCTGCCTCTGCCTCCCAAGTGCTAGGATTAAAGGCCTGTGCCACCATGCCTGGCTTTTCCACCAACTGTTTTCAGAAGATCCATGAGCCTTTCTGGGAGGGGTATGATATAGATATCTCCTTTAGGTATGAGCACTCCAGCAATCTATTTTTCTCACCTTTTACTGCAAGGAGCTTCTCCAGTAAGTGTTGAGAGATGCACTAGCCTATGGGTGTAACAATTAGAACTCATTTGCCGGGTGTGGGGGAGGCTATTCTACATGCAGCACCAAAGTAACTAGTGATGGAGTTTTTCAGGTGATTGAGCTGTAATTCAGGATTTCTGTGTTGAGTTCCTCAAAATGATATTCTTCTTTGCCTTCGTCATCTTTTACGACTTCTGAGTTCTGAGTCTGGAGTGCTCTTTTTGGAAGGCGGCTTCTTCTTCTCCACAAGTGTGGTATTGTAGCAGGCCAAGATCTGCCTGTTTGAGTTCATTTTCTAGAGTCAGATAGTCCATAATGCCTGGAAATGCTAGAAGAGGTAGTTTTTTGTTTTTTTATTTTCAGATTTCCCATAGGAAGAGAGGTAGTTTCTTTTGTACTGGAAGCACCCGTGAAGTCCACATCTGAAGTATTACATGAATGTGCAGTTCCCTCAGTTCTCCTACAGAACAAGGTAAATCCAACGTCGGATTCTCTGAAACTGATTTTTTATCAAGGTGGCTCAGCAGTTTCTTGAATCATTTTTCTTGTATATGGGCCCGGAGGCCGACCTACAGATTTTTTTCTTTCCTTTTTTTTTTTTTTTTCTATTCCATTGCTTACATCCCTTGAATCAGATAAAGGTTTGGATGCCTTTCTGCCTTTAATTTTAAATTCATGAGCTATTCTTTCTCTGCTTTGAACACCACGTTTGGTGGCACAGGAGGAACACGAATTCGCAACCCAAACAAATGCTGCTGCTTCTTTCTTTTCCAGATGTAAACATGGTCTTGTAATCATTTAATGCCTCCAGAACATGCTCCTATCTTTCACATTTTGGTGTATCTGTCAGCTCTCCATGGTGCAATCTATCCCAGTTTTCATTAATATATGTCATAAGCTCAAGTTCAGAATCAAAGTACTTCTTTTTGTGAATAACACTTAGGTTGTAATGGTATAGGTGTGCTATATCTACCCACTGTAATGGTAGAGTTTGAGGTATTCTGGTCCAGAATTTCAGACAAAACAAATAAAGTATAAAACCTATCTCCAAACAGCATTGGCTTTTAAAGCCTCATGAAACCACTAATTACATTTGCAGCATTATAGCATCTGTAAATACCAGCTTTAATCCCAGTACTCATGAGGAGACCTTTGGGTTTGAGGCCAGCCTGGTGGTATTTAGTGAGACCTCTCCAGGGCCTCCACAGTAGCAGTAACACTGCTGGACATTGATTTTATGACCTGCCTCCCATTCAAGGTCTGCCACACTATATGGTAATGTCTGCTTCATGACTTGCAATGCTTTGGCATTTGGGCCTTTCTTAAGTGCACCACCCCTCTTTGTTGTTGTTGCGAAAACACATTGTTGACAGAGCCATTTTTCTTTGTTTTTTTTTTGTTTTGTTTTTGTTTTTGTTTTTGTTTTTCGTCTTTTCGAGATAGGGTCTCCCTGTAGCTCCAGCTGGCCTGGAACTCACTCTGTAGACCAGGCTGGCCTTGAACTCACAAAGATGTGCCTGCCTCTGCCTCTGCCTCTGCTTCCCAAGTTCTAGGATTAAAGTCGCGCATCACCATGCCTGGCCTTTTTTTGGTCTTTTTGAGACAGGGTCTCCCTGTAGCCCCAGCTGTCCTGGAACTCACTCTGTAGAGCAGGCTGGCCTTGCACTCACAAAGATGTGCCTGCCTCTACCTCCCAAGTGCTAGGATTAAAGGCGGGTGCAGCCACGTCCAGCTTCCATTTTTCATCTGAATCAATCACACTCGAATCAATATGAGGTATATGACACAACTGATGATACCCTTGACCACATTTATCACATGTGACCATTTCATTGGGAGCTTCTGAACACTCTCTTTGACATATTGTACAGACCATTTCCCACTTCCTCTGGCTCCTGTTTGATGTCCTTCCAGAGAACCCAGGATTTAGAACTGTCTTCAAATATGATGAAGCAGCTCTGTTTCAATATATTTAACTTTTTGACAGTTCCAAGATAAAACAAGCCATTTGACCATCTAGCTAGGACATCCTGACACTCTTTAAATTTACATGCTAGCTTTTTGGCTTTATGTCCATCCTGCTCCTGTAGAGTCTCATCCATTTAGTTGTTTTTTTGAAATACTAAGCAGCTTGGCCAATATACATGAAACCCTGGGTTCAATCCCCAGCACTACATAAACCAGGACCGCTGGCTCATCCCTGTAATCCCAGCACTCAGGACTCAAGGACATTCTTTGATACACTGAGTTTCAGGGCAGCCTCATTTGGTCACTTCAGTGGTGCCAACCGCTTCATACAGGAAAACAGAAGCAATCCCTTCGGGTGGGCTCTCGCTGGGCCGGTGCCCCTCTGGGAAGCCAGCGCATACATTTGCACTCTGAGCTCCGAGGTTGGGGAGGGAGGAGGTGAGCGTTCTTGCTCCAGCCTCAAGCACAGACCACTTGGCTACAGCCCTTCGCCATTTTGGTTTCCAGTAGGGCAGGTATTAAGACCAACAATTGACAAACGGGACCATGTGAAACTAAAAAGGTTTCCCAAAGCAAAAGACACTATTATGCAAGTGAAGAGGTAGCCTACAGAATGAGGGGGAAAAAAATCTAACAGAGTTGATATCTAGAATATACAAAGAATTCAAAATGCTAAAATTAAAAAATCAAAAATAGGGCATGAAATTAAACAGAGGGTGCTAGAAAGAAAAAAAATACAAATGGCTAAGAAACACTTTTAAAATGTTCAGAATCCCGGGGCTGGAGAGATAGCCTAGCGGTTAAGAGCACTGACTGCTCTTGCAGAGGGTGCCGGGTTCGATCCCCAGCACCCACATGGCGGCTGAGAACTGTCTGTAACTCCAATTCCAGAAGAACTCCAGTTCCAGGGAAATCCGACCCCCTCTTCTGACCTCCGCAGCATTGTACGACATGGGTGCACAAACTCAAACCTACATGCAGACAGTACATTCATACACATAAATAAATAAAGTAAAATAAAATAAAATAAAATGTTCATTAAAATAAATGTTCAGAATCCTATCCGGGCATGGTGGTGCACGCCTTTAATCCTAGCACGTGGGAGCCAGAGGCAGGCGGATCTTTGTGAATTCAAGGCCAGCCTGGTCTACAGAGTGAGTTCCAGGACAGCTGGGGGCTACAGGGAAAAGACCAAAAAAAAAAAAAAAAGGGTTCAGAATCCTTAGCCATCAGGGAATTGCAAATAAAAATTACTTTTGGCCTTTTTTTTTTTAAAGGCGTGCGCCACCACGCCCGGCATTTATTTATTTCTGTATGTGTATCAATGTACTGTCTGCATGCAAGTTTGTGCACCCTTGTCGTGCAATGCCGCGGAGGTCAGAAGAGGGTGTCGGATTCCCCTGGAACTGGAGTTCTCCTGGAATTGGAATTTCAGACGGTTCTCGGCCGCCATGTGGGTGCTGGGGATCGAACCCGGGTCCTCTGTAAGAGCGGTCGGCGCTCTTAACCGCTAGGCATCTTACTCTACTCAGAATGGCTGAGAGAGAGAGAGAACAAACGTTGGCGTGCCATTGCTGGTGGGAGTGTAAATGGATTCAGCCCCTAGAAAATCAGTGTGAAAGTCCTCAAAAAGCTAGAAATAGATGTACAACATCCAGCTACACCCCCCTTGAGCATATACCCAGATAACTCGATATTCTACTACATAGATACCTGTTCGTCCATGTTCATTCACAATAGCCAAGGCATGGAAACAGCCTAGATTTTTTTTTACATAGAAATTTCCTCTGAGATAAAAATTTCCAATTCAGAGAGAAGTTGGGCAAACAACAGGATGTTTTGAAAAGAAGTAAACAACTCAAAAGCTTCAGAAGATCCCTAAAACTGACTAGATTCACTAGTTCCCTTCCTCTCCAGGCGTATATAAGCAATAAGGACTACTGAGAAGCACTCTCAGATAGCTCGGCTGCCTGAAGGAGACTCCGTCCAGCCAAATCAACTGGAAGAGGCAGAAACCAGCTGAGTTGCCTGGAAGAGGCTCAGATGAACTGGGTAACCTTGGAAGGACACTCTCCAGCCTGTTAAGCTGCCTGCAAGTTCTGCAGTGCATGCCAGATTTCCTGCTTTCTTGAGCTGGGCTGGGTGGGCTTTGGTGATGCAGCTGTCTTTGAGTCATTTCTGCTCATGTAAGTAGCGCCCCCCAACACACACTCATACCTCTGTAAGTAACCCCAATAAAATTCATAGCTCATCAAGTTAGACTTGGGTTGAATTTTTACTTTAGCCTAATGTTGGTTCCCTGTCTTAGATGAGCTGATGCTTGTTCACATTTCCCCCAGGAACAATGTCACACAAAAGATGTCCATCAACTGACAATGGATAAGAAAACTGTGGCACATCTACACAATCAAATATTATTCACCTGATAGGAAAAATGAAATTATGAAATTTACAGGTAAGTGGATGGAAATGGAAACAATCATCCCCAGTGAGGTAACTTAAACTCAGAAAAAAAAATATTATGTTTGCTTTCATATGTGGATGTTAGCTTTGAACTTTTAGATATGTGTGTTTCATTAGGAATAGTCCCTGGGGTTGGGAAACTAGTAATGATCTTTGGGCAAGGAGATGATGTTTCAAGGGAAGGGATATAGAATGCAATGATATGAAGGGTGCAAAGGAATAATGGTACAGGAAGGATTAAGCAGGGTGAGGGTGGGTGGGTAGGGAAGAAGAGGGAATATGGTGAAAGATAACAGGGATATAGAATGCAATGATATGAAGGGCGCAAAGGAATAATGGTACAGGAAGGATTAAGCAGGGTGAGGGTGGGTGGGTAGGGAAGAAGAGGGAATATGGTGAAAGATAACTAACACTGAAGGCATTTTGAAAAAAACATATGGAAACCTACTAGTGTAGCAGTTTTCCAAAATATATATAAATACATATATTAAAAAGAGTTTAAGTGGACTTACCCTAGTACTTCAACTAGACACCCTGTCCTAGCAAATAAAAACTCAGTACCAGGAATGGGTTACCTCTCTTAGAGTTGTCCAGAGGGATCCTATTGACTGCCTCAGACATAGGCTATTGTGCTTTGTTATACTCTAGACTTAATGGTAAGAGCCTATTGCTGAAGACAATACATACTTGAGTCATAAAACGGAGAAATCAAGTGAGTACTGATTTGGAAGTTTCATTCCTACTGACTAGCTTTCATACTACTGGAAGACATTTATACACATCACTAAAGGAGAAAAATCATCATCATTCTTAGTTTTAAATAGTGCCAACGATCAGACTGTCTTTGTTAAGGCACTACCATATTATGCTCTCTGTCACAATATTTGCACCACAACAATAATAAAGGCCATGTGTGAAAAACCCAATCAGCATCATGGTCAATGGTAAGAAAGTGAAAGTTTTCCCCTAAGATCAAGGCCAACACAACTTTCAATATACCACCCCCACCTAGACCAGGGATCTGTAAATGGTACCTACAGGTGACACCCAAATGTTGTAGCACAGTTCCAACAAGATCAGTTACACAAAGGAACATGTAGAACTCATTCAAATGAAAAGGAGGAAGTAAAGTGACCCCTACTAGAGGATAAAAAGGGTGGGGATATAACTCCCTGGTACATTGCTTGCCTAAGATGTACAAGGCCATAGGTTCCATCCCAGCCCTGAACAAAAAAAGACTTAGGAGTAAATTTTACCACATAAAATAAAATTCCAATAAAAGTCAAAGAAGATCTAAACATCTAGAAAGAAATTCCACAGTCAGTGGATTAGAAAGTTTAATATTTTAAGATGACAACACTAACCAAACCAACTTAAAGATCTAATGTAATCTAAAACTCAAACACAAAAATAGGAAAACTCATCATAAAATATATATGGATTTTATTTTTTAATTATTTTTTCTCTTTATTGTTATGTTTTATATTTTATTTTTTAAGCCAATTTTTATTGAAGCTTGGTGCATTTCATATAAAATTTCCAATTAAGTCAAGACCCATTCCCCATTCCTTGCCCCCACCCCACCAGAGCTCATGCATTCTGCCAAACATGTTTTTCATCTTTTTCTCAGTCTCTTTTAAAGTTTTCGATGCAGAAATTTACTGTTTTGAGCAGAAGTTCACCATTTCAGTCAGTTCTTTGACCCAGTCTTTTTTTTTTGTTGTTGGTGGTGGTGTTCCTTCCAATCTACAACACTCCAAAATATGCATATATGCATGCCACATATATCTTTTAGCATCTTCAGCTTATGATTTCTTTCTTTCTCTTTTTTTAAAATTAGGCTGAAAGATGTCATGTTTGAAGGCTCTTCCTTGGTAAGCCCAAACAACTATCAGTCCTGCCCTTGTGCTCCACACTGGAGTTTTTCCTTCCCATGGTCACCAAATGAGGTCCAGTAAGCACCACAATCAAGTTCTGTCTTGATCCTCCTGTACTCATCTCTGTGGTACAGCCTAAGTAGTCCAACAATGGCAATCAATACTCTGAAGAGACTGAAACCCCAGCAGCTGCTCAGTCCACAAGCTGGATGTCTCAGTAGTCCCCATCTGGCACTGAAGGTTTAGAGGATTCTTGGAGAGACATGAGTCTTCAGTCCATATTGGAAGGTTGATAAGCTGTGTCTCATGTGTGAAGGATGGCAAAAGCAGTGGCAGCCACAGGGTAGCTGCACTTGCCAGTAAGACAGGCAAAACGACTGTGTTTGTTTGTTTGTTTGTTTACTTTTTGTCTTTTTCCTAGGATCTCAAGTTTTATACCTGAAGTACAATTTCTCAGGCCTATTTATTTATTTCTGGTTATACTTTCCTTTTGGACACTTAAGGCCACACTGTTAGCTCCAATTAACCAAGGTTTTTGTTTTCCCAAGGTCAGTTGAGGATCTAGTCCTCAAGGGTCACTTGGGTTTTGAGGGGGGAGGGAGACACTGACTCCTTTTGGTTTTTCATTTACCAGTTCCATCTACTAGAGGACAAAGTCAGCTTTTGCTAAACCAGGCTTCCTTTTTTGAAGCATGAGCAGAATTTCTTCTTTATAGACTGGATACTGACTGAAGTCCCATTAGTGGATCTCCAAGACCTCCCTGTACAGGAAGACTGGTGACTCACATTTGCAGGACATTTCAAGAGATGCCTCCAATGCATAGTCCGCTAGGACTTAGTTGACCTCTGAGGGCAAGGAACAAAGTTATCCCTTAAGTCCCTTGTCCAAAGAGGTATGGGCCTTAAGTATGATTGTTAAGCATCCAGAAAGGCTGATACTTTTAACTACTGTATATTTTAGAAAACGCTTGGACAAAAGCTCAAGCAGCCTTGTATAAGAAATACTAAGAAGTACTCCCATAAGATAGATACTGTGGTTAGACACAGTGTCACGACAAAGTATTTTCCCCCTCATTCTTTTTGAGTTTATGCATACAAACCCTCCACCAATATACCAAAACTCCCTGTCTGAAAATGAATGGTAGCTTAATTCTAGAACCTGTTAAGGGATTCACAGTAAAAGAGCACAGTTGTTTTCAGATCATGAGGAACTTAACATCAACATTGCTTAGTTTGCCTTACAACTAGGTACTTGGTGCTAGCAACCACAAATGAGGGATACCATTCATCGTCTGTTTTTCTGGGACTGTGATACTTCACTTAACATAATATCTTCTAGTTCCATCCATTTACCTGCAAAGTTCATAATGTCATCTTTCTTTACTGCTGCATAGAACTCCATTGTGTAGATGTACCACATCATTTTGAGTCTCTTAAGGGTTCTCATAAAATGTATAGGATTTTAAGGGACTTTGAACAACCAAAACAAACCTGAAAAAGAACAAAGTTGAGGGGCTGGAGAGATGGCTCAGGGGTTAAGAGCCCTTGCTGCTCTTACAGAGGACCCGGGTTCAATCCCTAGCACCCAGACAATGGCTCACAACTGTCCATAACTCCAGTCCCAGGGGATCTGATGCCCCATTCTGACATCCATTGGTACTTGCACACATGTGGTCCACATATATGCAGGCAACATTCATACACATAAAATATAAATAAACCTTTAGAAAAATTAAAGAACAAAGTTGAAGAATTTACACCTCCCACTTTCAAATCTTACTACAAAGTAACAGTAATCAAATAATGTGCTTCCAACATAGGAATACACATATAAACCAAACAAATAAAATAGAGGACAAAACCAAACTTTCACATAAATGAGTAGTCAATATTCAACAAGGATGATAAAACCACTCAATGGAGGAAAAGACAGCCTTTCAACAGTCGGGAAATAAGATATTTATATGCAAAATTGTGTATTTACTTATTTTGCAGCATCTCAAAAATATCTCAAAGTGAATCAACTCAATTTAAACTCTTAGAAGAAAACTGAGCAAATCTTCATGAATTTGGATTTAGTTACATAGTTACTTTAAATATGACATTCAAAGTATAGCCACAAAAAGCAGATAAATTGGATTTGATAAAATCAGTTTTGTGTATTTAAACCTATAATCACAAAGGTGAAAATATAGTACACAGAATGTTGAACAATATTTGCAATTCATTACTCTGACAACAGCACAATATCCAGACTGTATAAAGAAGTTTGGAAGCTGTGAATTGTGATATACATCTATAATTCCAACATTCAAAAGAAGACAAGAGATGAGTTCTAGGCTGTCCTGAAGTGGAGGAGGAGGAAGAAAAGGAGGAGAAGGAAGAGGAGGAAGAGGAGGAGGAGGAGGAAAAGCAGAGAGGAGGAAGAGGAAAGGAGGAGAAACAGGAGGGAAGAGGGAGGGGAGAAAGAGAGGAAGGAGCAGGAGGAGGTAGAGGAGGAAGAGAGATGTCTACAGTTCATAAAAAAATAACCCTGATTCAAGCATGTAAAAAAGGCTTGAATAGATAGTTCTCCAAGATGACATCAAATACCCAATAAACACATGAAAATTTGTCAACATCACTAATCACTAGGGAAGTGCTCCTCAAAAAAATCAGATACCACTTCATATTCACTAAGTTACAATTATTGAAACAACAGAACAGAAGTGCTAGAAAAATCCTAGAGAAACTGGAACCATGTGCACTGAAGATGGGACTGTGAGCTGGTGCAGCCCTCATGAAGCTTAGCGGTCCTTCAAACACAGCCACAGTCCAGAGCACAGCTCAGTGGCCACACTTGCCTGGCATGTATAAAACCTGGATTTGGTTTCCAGCATCACAATTATTTTACAATAAAGTTACCAAAAAAAAAAAAAAGAGAGAAAGCCTAGCGTGGAGGCACATGCCTTTAATCCTAGTACTTGGGAAGCAGAGGCAGGTGGATCTTTGTGAGTTCAAGGTCAGCCTGGTGTACATAGCAAGCTCCAGGCCAGCTGGGACTAAAGGGAGACCCTGTCTCAAAAAGACTAAATAAACAAATAAATAAATAAAGTTACCTAGAACTTTATTTTAAGCCCTCCCCCATATACACATACACCTATATGTGCACAAAATAAAATGTAAAAGAAATTCTCATTCTTGTTTATGCCTGTGTAATAATCCACTGATATATATTATATATTGTTTATCCACACATCTGTTGATAGATAGATGATATCTATGTATGATCTATTAATCCTATCATAGACATTAAATCAACAACAGAGACTCAAGAATAACTATACACAAATGTTAATAAAACCATTTTTTTTTGGTCTTTTTGAGACAGGGTCTCCCCTGGAACTCCCTCTGTAGACCAGGCTGGCCTCAAACTCACAAAGATCCACCTGCCTCTGCCTCCCAAGTGTTAGGATTAATGGTGTGCGCCATCACGCCGGGCAAAACCATTTTTATAATAGCTAAAATGTGCAAACTATCCTATGATAGTGGATAAACAAAGTATAGTATTTAAACCAATGGACTTTATATAGGCATAAACAAGAATGAGATTCTTTGGGGGGCCTTCGTATTTTATCTACCTATTTTGTGTACATATGGGTTTATTTGATTGTGTGGGAGCATGCACATGCCAGAATTCATGTGGTGGTCAGAGGACGATTTGTGAGAGTTGGTTCTCCCCTTCCACTGTGTGGGTCCTGGAGATTATGTTTGGCAGTTTCCTTTCTCTGCTGAGCCATCCACTGGCCCAAGTATTTCATTAATTACTTATTTATTATTATTGTGTATGTCTGTGAATGATAGGAATGAGAGTCTGACTATGCTGCAACATAGCCAAAATATAAAAACATTATGCCAAGTGAAAAAAGCCAGACACAAAAGAACAAATATCATATGAATGCAGAAATGAATAAACACAAAAATGAGAGACACCAGAGTCTAAATGAAGGCAGAAATGAAGGCCTTGTTTAGTAGGCTCAGACCTTCTGTTGTAATGATGGAAAAGCTGTGGAAATAGACTGGTGCTATGGTTGCACAATGCAATTAATGCCACTGAGTTAACAGTGGCTACCATAATTTTATGCTATTATGCAGCATATATTTTACCACAATAATAAATACTCAGACTGGGCATATAATATGCTCAGTAGTAGAGCACTTGCCTAACATGCACAAAACCTTAGGTTGAACTCTCAGTACTACAAACAAAAACCTTAGTTCAGGATAAGGTAGAAAGAGAGCAGGGGGAAGATAGAAAGAAGACATGGGAGAAAGAGAAAACAAGCAGCAAAATGGCAGCTTTACCTAAACAACACTAATAGTCACACTTATTGTAAATGTGTTAACCCAATTAAAAGACCAGATGGGGGCAGGGGAAGGAACAATACATATCTATCTATCTATCATCTATCTATCTATCTATGAATGAACTAAAAAGTTACACTAAATATGAAGACACAAATTTGCTACAAGTTAAAATGTGGAAAAAGGTCTGCTATGCTAACCCTAATCTATAGAAAGCTACAGTGGCCATAGTGTTAGATAAAGGATATTTCATGCCAGGCATGGTGGTTCACTCCTATAATCCCCAGGGGAGGCAGAGGCAGGTGGATCTCTGTGAGTTCAAGGCCAGCCTGGTCTACATAGTGAGTTCCAGGACAGCTGGAGCTACAGGGAGAGACCCTGTCTCAAACACACACACACACACACACACACACACACACACACACATACACACACAAGAATATTTCAGAGCAATGAATGGAATTAGGGTTCATGACCACTTCAAAATGATATGGGCTTAATTCATCTAAAGGACATAATTCTAACCATCTGGGCATTTAGTGGCAAAGCTTACATAAAACAATAGACAAATCCATAATTAAAAGATTCACCTGGCAGAGCATCATTGTACACACCTTTAATCCCAGCACTCAGAAGGCAGAGCAGGGGATCTCTGTGAAATCAAGGCCAGTCTGGGATGATCTACATAGCAAGTTCCAAGCGAGCTTCAGCAAGAGCGAGACCCTGTCTCAAAAAAAGGCTGGATGTGGTGGCACAGACCTTTAATCTCAGCACTAGGGAGGCAGAGGCAGGCAGATCTCTGTCAGATTTAGGCCATCCTGGTCTACATAGCAAGTTTCAGGACAGCTGGGGCTATAGAGAGATCCTACCTAATATATATATATATATAATATTTATTCATTTTATTTTAGTGTATGAGTGTAGTGCCTACATGTGTGTTAGGGCTCCTGTGCCATGCAGTGCCCGAGGAAATCAGAACATATTGGATTCCAATGGAACTGGAGCTACAGACGGTTGTTAGCAGTCATGTGGGTGCTGGGAATCAAAACCTGGTCCTCAGCAAGAACAGTCAATGCCCTTAACCACTGAACTATCTCTCCAGTCCTGACAAAAAAAAAAATTTTTTTAAGACAGGGTCTCTGTGTAGCCCCAGCTGGCCTGGAGCTAGCTCTGTAGACCAGGCTGGCCTTGAACTCACGGAGATCTGCTTGCCCCTGCCTCCTGAGTGCTGGGATTAAAGGCATGTGCCACCACACTCAGCTCACACAAATTTTAGACCCCTTTCTGTCTCTTACTGATAGAGTAGGAAAGAGAGAATCAGTAAAGGCAATAAAAAGACTGAGCCAAAAGGCGATAAAAAGACTACCAACCAAGCTGGCCTAAATGGCATTATAGAACCCTTTACCCAAAGCAGAGCATATGGGACATTGACAAACATAAGCCATATGCAGTGATATAGTCATTAAATTTAAGAGGAGGCGAGCCAGACAAAGTATCTTCTCTAACCATAATGAAATTAACTTAGAAATTAATGACAATGATATCTGGAAAAAAATCTCCAAATATTTGGAAAATAGATCTCACTATTAAAATATTTTATTCCTTATTTTGTTTTATGTGTACAAGTATATTGCTTGCAGGTATGGAAGTGCACTCATGTCATGCAATGCCCTCAGAGATCAGAACAGAGTGTTGGATCCACTAGAACTGGAGTTACAAACAGTTGTTAGCCACTGTGTGGGTGCTGGCAACCAAACCCCTGTCCTCTGCAAGAGTTGCCAGTACTCTTAACCACTAAACCAAGAGTAGCTGGTGCCCTTATCCACTGAACCATCTCTTCAGCCCCAATAAGTCACTTTTAAATAACCTATGGTTTTTAACTGAATGAAAATAGAAACAAAATATTTAAAAATCCATAGAATTAAATTAAAACAATAATTGAGAGAACTTAATAATGTGAGAATCATATTAGGGTTTAAGAGCACTGACCACTCTTGCAGCGACCAGGGTTAGGTTCCAAGGACCCATATGGCAGCTAACAATTGTCCATAACTCCAGTTCCAAGTGATCCAATGCTCTCTTCCGACCTCCATGGAAATGATACAATATGTTAGCATTTACATACATGCAGGCAAAACACTCCTACACATAAAATGAAAATAAATAAAAATTTTAAGATTTTTCTTTTTTTAATTTTTTAAATTTTATTTATTTATTTTCTGTGTGTATGAATGTACTTTTTGCATGTAGGTTTGTGCAACCATGTCGTGCAATGCCGCAGAGGTCAGAAGAGGGTGTCGGATTCCCCTGGAACTGGAGTTCTCCTGGAATTGGAGTTACAGACAGTTCTCAGCCACCATGTGGGTGCTGGGGATCGAACCCGGGTCCTCTGCAAGAGCAGTCAGCGCTCTTAACCGCTAGGCTATCTCTCCAGCCACCTATTTTTCTTTGTACAAGTGTTTTGTTTGCCTGTATGTACGTGTACCTGGTGTGTGTACAGTGCCCATGGAGACAAGAAGAGGGTAACAAAGCTGCTATGTGGGGGGCAGAAACCAAACCTGGTCCTCTGCAAGAATAGCAAGTGCTCTTAACCGCTGAGCCATCTCTCCAGTCCTGTTTCTTAAAATATTTTTATTTATATGTAAGCATGTGTATGCTTGTCTATATACATATGGAGATGTATGTACAGGTGCCAGAAGAGGGCATTGGATCCCTTGAGATGGATTTACAGGCAGTTGTGAGTCACCCAAGGTGTGTGCCAGGAACTGAGCTTGTGTCCTCTGAAGAGAAGTACTGTGTGCTCTTAACCCCTGAGCTCTCCCTCCAGCCCCTATAAAATGCTATTTAATAAAGAAGAATGACCTCAGGTTCAACCTTAAGAAACTAGGAAAAGAAGAGCAAGTGAAATTGAAAGCAAACAGTGAAGATCAGTATAGAAATCAATTAAACAGAAAAATAATAGAGAAAAACCAATGAAACAAAAAGCTGATTACTTGAGAACAATAAAATTCATAAACCTATAGTCAGATTGCATAGGAAAAAATTATAAATATCAAGAATAACAGATGAAATGTTATATTTATACATTTCGAAAACATAATAAATACCCACAAGACTCATCCTACCGCAGAGATACATGCACAGCCATGTTTATTTTAGCTCTCTTCACAATAGCTAGGGGCTGGAACCAACCCAAATGCCCCTCAACTGATGAGTGGATAGAGAAAATGTGGTACATCTACACAATGGAATTCTATGCAATGGTAAAGAAAGATGACATCATGAGCTTTGCAGGAAAATGGCTGGAGCTAGAAGATATGCTGAGTGAAGTAACACAGTCCCAGAAAAACAAACAACTAATAGTATCCCTCATCTGTGGATGCTAATGCCAACTACCTAGTTGTAAGTATTTCTTGTGCACTGCCCCTTGAGCTTTTGTCCAAGTAGTTGGGAGTGATGCTTATTGGAAACAACAACAACAACAACATAAAAATTGCATCAAAGAACTGACTGAAACGGTGAATTTCTGCTCAAAACAGTTAACTTCCACATGGAGAATTTTGAGAAAGGCTGAGAAAGAGATGAAAAGCATCTTTGGCAGAATGCATGAGCTCTGGTGGGGTGGGGGGATGGAAGGGACAC
>VZQC01013164.1:1755731-1782870 GCA_009823505.1 Rhizomys pruinosus | reverse complement strand
AATAAATAAATAAATAAATAAATAAATAAATAAATAAATAAAACCTTCTAATCATTCAGAACAGACTGATTTACTCCAGATATAAATTTACTACTTGTATTCTTATTTAAAACCTTTGAATCATTGGAGAATGAGATTGGATGTTACAGGCACATGGCAGGACAAAAATATTCATCTCATAGCAAAGCGAGAGGAAGAACATAGAATCCTGTAACCATCCTGGCAGGACTCACAGTATTTTTTTTTTATTTACGTGTATGAATGTACTGTCTGCATGTATGTTTGTGCACCCTTGTCATGCAAAGCCGCGGAGGTCAGAAGAGGGTGTTGGATTCTCCTGGAACTGGAGTTCTCCTGGAATTGGAGTTTCAGACGGTTCTCAGCTGCCAAGTGGGTGCTGGGGATTGAACCCGGGTCCTCTGTAAGAGCGGTCGGCGCTCTTAACTACTAGGCCATCTCTCCAGCCCCAGGACACACAGTATTCTAAAGAGACGCATCTATCAGACTATTGAACAATGACCCCCCCCCAAGAAATTGAAATTTCCCCATAAGTCTCATGCCAGAAGAAGAAAAAGGCTGAATCCCAGTACCAACCAGAGGAGGACCCTGTCTCCCAAAAAGAAATTTCACACATTTCTGACAACTTGGTCAGACTACTCTGCCCCAGAGACTGGAGCTGGGACAAGATGGTCAGTGATGGGCAGGACCACACCTTGTCCACGACTCCAAAGATATACTAAAGGGTAGGGACCTCTTTGTCTCTCTTCCCAATGTGGCCACACTAAATCTCTTTTCTCTGCTTTTCATTATGACTTACCTGGTTACTAGACCTAGTAAGGATGTGTTAGTTTACTTCTCTCATTGTTGCGAAAAGAGAAAAAAAAATACTTGAACAAAGCAACTGAATGAAGGAATAGTTTATTTGGGCTCACAGTTTGAGGGAGCAGTCCATCCTGGTGGGGAAACCATGGATGTGTGAGGAAGCTGGTCCCACTGTATAAGCAGTTAGGAAGCAGAGAGTGATGAATGCTGCTGCTCAGTACACTTTCTCCTTTTTATTCAGTCCAGAATCCCAGACCATGGAAAGGAAGAACTCACAGTTAAGGTGGGTCTTCCCACCTGGATTAACCTAATCTAGATAATCTCTCACAGGAATGCCCAGAGGTTACCCTAATCTAGATAATCCTCATATGCATGCCCAGAGGCTTGTCTCCTGTGAGATTCCAGACCTGGCCAAGTCCTCAATATTAGCCATCACAGGCCAGGAGTCTAGCTTGCTAAGACTATCGGTGTTTTGACCCTAAAAACTTCAATAAAAGCCCCACAATTCCCTTTGAAGGCACATTGCCAATGGTCTAAAGACTTCCCACTAAACCCCACCTCTTGTTTCAATTATATCTCCACAGTTCCAAACTGAGGACCAAACCCTTGACACAAAGGCCTTTGGGGAAAATTTGTCTTCTAATGGGCATGGTATGTCACAACTGTAATGCCAACATTTGGGAAGATTGACGCCATTCTCTGATGTACAGGGAGTTCAAGGGCACCCTGGGATACATAGTGAAACCACTATCTCAAAGAAAATAAAAAAGGGTTGTGGAGATAGCTCAGTTGGTAAAGTGGGTGCTTGATTGAACCTGAATTCAATCCCCAGGGTGGGTGGAGGGGGATCTCTGGTGCTCACTTAACAGACATAGCTCGACAAGCTAAGGCAGGTGAGACAATCTGTCCCCCCCAAAAAAGGCAAGTCTGGGGGAGGGGGTGACATGTAAATAAGAATGACACCCAAGGTTGTCTGCTGGCCTCCACGCACACACATGTGTGTTGGCAGTGGTCTGCACCCACACTAGGATGGGTTTTTTGTTTTTTTGTGGTAATGTTCCTTTGAGTTGTTCATGCTCCTATAAGTAATCCCAATAAATGCCCTGCCTCACTATGGTAGGTTTAGGTGGAACTGTTTCTTCAGTCCATTGCTGGTGATGAAGAGATGCTTGTCTCTCCCCTGGAAGTCACACATCTATATAGAGACACGAACTTGGGCGCGCACAGGCCCATATTCATTCATTCATTCTCATATTCTCTCTCTCTCTCTCTCTCTCTCTCTCTCTCTCTCTCTCTCTCTCTCTCTCTCTCTCTTTCTCTCTCTCTCTCCAGAAAGTCCATTTGTCAACCTGTACTGGGAATAATTTTGGGGAAATCTGGCTTTAGTAGATTTAATGCTTAATCCGGTTTTGAAAACTTTATAAGCTATTCACACGTACCAACCGTGGAGGCACCCAGAACTTGAACGACCGTGGGTAAAAGAGATCAACGCAAGCCTGCACATCTTACCCAGGTAAAAAGTTCCTTCCTCAGTCCCAATCCCTCCCCCCTTCAATGGTAACGTTTGCGACTTTCTGCCTAACTCCATGTTACTTGGGAAGATTTAGAAATCATGATTCTACAGCGGGCGGGGATGGTGGGGGCTCTTGAAAATAGCACTGTACAGATACTCGAGCTAATGGGGGGGGGAGCCAGCGAAGAGGGGTCACTGCGAAGTCAAAGCCGGTGTGTGTTGGCAGGCGAGGGCCACAGAAACGCAAGGACACCGCTAGAGAACTCGGGATACCGCGGACGCCAGCCAACCGCAACAAATCACTGAAAAACATTAGCAGTGAGGGCTGGGCCAGGCCAGAGGCAGAGCCCGGGACGGCGACGCGACCCAAGCGGGCACCGCAGGAGACAAAGCCTGGAGGCTCCCGGCGTCCGCGGCGCCGGGCGCGGCTAGGCCGCCGGGCGCAGCACAGGGCAGCCGCAGAGGACCGACGAGGGTTGTGGTGGCCGGCGCGCGCAGGCCGGGCGGTCTGCGGCGCCGCGAGAGAGAAGGCCGTGCGGACGGCGGCGCGGAGGCGGAGCCTTCGGCCCCGCCCCCGCCAGGCTGAGGCGAGAGCCGGCGCTGGCGGCGCGGGGCGGGAGGGCGGCCGCGGGCCTGGCCCGAACGAGGGCGAGCGGGGGAAGGGCCGGAAGCCGAGCGGTCGGGACCCCGGGAGCCGAGCGCCTGCAGCGGGCGCTGAAGGCCGAGCGCCGGGAGGCCGCAGCGGGCGGGCGGGGACGGAGGCCGAGGCCGCGGCTGCGGCCCAGGCTTCCCGAGCCGGTGTGGAGGAAGCACTGCCGCAGCCGAGCCGCAACAATAGTCCGGCGTGGAGTAGTCCGAGAACGCGAGGAAGCAGAATCTCGATTCCATGGAGGCTGCGGCCAGAGAAATTCTCGGAGCCTGGATGTGGAGAAGCAAAAAGAACTGAGGAAATTGTCTTCAGAAAAAAGGCCGAACGGAGGCTGGGTCTGAGAACCGGGCTGGGCTAGGTGGAGGGACCTGCAAGTTTAAAGGAAAAGGAACATTTTATCATTCCCTCGGATCTGTGCTAATGCTACCATTTTTTAAAGGTAAAAAGCATTGCACTTCAGGTGTTTTGTAATTTTTTTTTCTTCCCGTGTGCGATTGGCTCATTTCAGAATTCAAAACCTTAAATGTAAAAGATTGGTTTTTTTTTTAAAGAAATCTTGGTTCCCAGGGTTGGACCGGACTTGGTGTTGTGTACATACTGTTGTATGCTTTTATTTATTTTAGCTGTGCAAATCAGCTGGGGTTTTTTTTTCCCAAGTGCCATTTCGGATTTATTCATCGTTTTTCATTCTTCCCTCGAATAATTCTGCTCCTGTCATTTTAAGCATTGGAAACCAGAGATTTTTCAACCTTTGGGGCTTAAGGCTGATTCCCTTGGAAACAGAAAGACAGCTGGGAAAACTGGATTAAAAGGATGATTTTTATCTGTGTGTAGTTAAGATTGATATTTTGAAGGCACATTGTTTCTGTGATTCATTTTTTTAGCCTATAGTGCTAACCTTGAAGAGATTTGTGGTTAGGATTTTGGTTTTTAAGAAGGTCATAGTTTTCCCTCTTTTCGGTTTTTTTTTTTTTCTTCTTTCTTTCCTTTATAATACTGGGCAAGGGGAGGGGAAAGGGTCAAGAAAGCAGGAAACCATGTTAACTGGTAGAAGTAGAATGGAGCTGCAGTTACCAGGGTCCTGACCGCTGGAAGAAAAAGGATTCAGTCCTCAACTTGGGAGGCCCTCCTCTCACCTTTCTTAAAAATTGCAAGAATTCAGTCCGGATCAAGACACCCAAAGAAGTCACAGGATTCTGGAACTGTGGAGACACCAAAAAACCATGAGTGTAAGATTACCCCAGAGTATAGACAGGTAGGTTTGCGATTTATTTTTTCCTAATATTTATGAAAAGACTGGGAGGGAGGGTGTCATTTTTTGACCAAGGGTTGGGGTGGGCTCTGGGAATAGGGTAGAAAAGGAGCCTTGGTCTCTGGGGACTGGCTGTGTTTATCTGTGTGTCCGTGTTCAAAACATACCTCCTGATCCGTGTCATTTATAACCAATAAGCAGTGAGGCTGGAGAGGAGGAAGGAGAAGTGTTTCCAGTGGGTTTTGCTTTTTTGCCAGTCTAGAAGCTGAATCTGGGTCCCCAACTTGCCAGGCTAGGAGTAGACCCCAGGGAGCCTGGTCATGTGAGCCCACAGGAGTGGATGGGGACTAGCTTTAGGTATTTAGGGGAAGGGGGAGATGGTATCAGGCCGGGTAGTGGGACTCTGCCAGACTGATTGTTATGGACTTGTGGGGCATAGTGTTAGGGTGGGTCCCATTTACAATGAGGAAAATGGTCGGGACAGAAACACTCAGACCTACCAACAAGCTGACAGTCTAGGCTTAATTTTCTATTCTTAATAAGCTTCACTCTGCAAAATGTTCCTGAAGCCCGGAAGGAGTTGTTTTGGCTCTTAGGCCCTTGGAATCAGCTGTTAGCACATGGGTGCCTCTTCCCCCATTCGTTGCCCAGCCTCCCCTGTCACTGGTTACATTACTGTGTGGTTGTACTTTCTTCTTCCAAAGGATTGATACAACTTTGACAGGTGTCTGCCTTGTCATTTCCTGCCCTTCCCTTCACCCTTCCCTCCTTGAAACTCTCTGGGGGTCTGGGGGGGGGTGTTGTTTTTTGAGTGTTACACACTCATCCTAACTGAATATTGGCAAGGGAGCAATTGCTCTCTCTGTGTCAGTTAACCTTTGGTTATATATGCTAATAGTCATTTTAACTGTGGAATGTGGCTTGAAATACGTATAATCTCTCACAATAATCAAACACTAATCTCTGTGTTGTCTCAGCATCCCATTTAGAGCTGTTCAGCAGTCCCCATACAGGAAGCTGCTTTGGCAGTGGGAAGGAGGCCGGCGACCACAAAGGCTATGTGGCCAGTTCGGATCTCCCTTCCCTTTTCCATTGTAGCCTTCTGTTCTTTGCCTCTGGGAAAGGGTGAGTAAAGCATGTGAGAGCAGGGAGGTGAATGGTTGCCCTTTCCTGGTTCATCCTTTTGTAGCTTAGGGATTAGTGTTCCCAAGTTAAGATTTGGGTGGTGAACAATTTCTGTTCATTCTGTGATGTGAGAAGATGGAGGAAAGCAGGCATCAAGAATGCAAGGAGAAGGCAGTGAGTGTTTCTGGGTTGACAAGGATGCTTATCTGGGAGCTTGCACATCTTCATAGATACAAATTTCAGGGTCTGTATAGCATGAACGATTTCCTGAGTACTTTCATAGAACATTTGTTATTTGAGCCTCACAGTGTTTCTGTGAGATAGACAAATCAGAAGATCCTGCACCCATTTTGCAGATGAAGAGAATAAGTGGATCCTGTTTTGTCCAGTGTCATTTAGCAGTGCCCCAGTAGTATCAGCATCTAAACCTAAACCCAAGACTTCTGATTCTGAGTCGCCTGGGCCTTATTGTTGCCCCATCCTGTCTGTTGAGCTTTGTAGACTCATTCTCTAGCAGCCAGGTTAGATGCTCTTCAGCAGGCAAAGTATTACCTTGTACTTTGTACCTGTAATCTTTATAGTTAAAGCTCGGTGTTCCCCTCAAAGCACAGTGCAGCTTTGCGGGTGGGGCTCTCCTTGCTTCTACCCCTGCCCCACCTGATTCTCTTCCCCATTAAAAGGTCAGTCCTGGGACTTAGATCCCTTCCTTGCTGACTCTAGCTAGTTGCCCTGGATCGTGCTGCCTTAGATGTAGGCTCATTCTGTTGGACTTTTTGATGTCCTGGGCTCTGTTCCCTATGAATGTAAAGAATTCACAATCTTTTTTTCTTTCTTTACTTTTCTTTTTTTTGGGGGGGGGCATGGGAATGGGGCATTCAAACTGACTTCTCAACTTGCTGGATTTACAGGCCTCCTGCCTCCACCTCCCATATGGTAGTCTTAGAGCATGCTGAAGGGCCTGGTTGGAAGGAAATGCTGCAGATTATGGCATCAGGGATTCTCTTCTCTTTTAGGTTATCAGTTGCTGTATAGGGATGCTTGTGAAAGATGCTCTAAGAGTAGAAAATTATTCAGTTCTTGCTCATAGAGAGTATGTCATCTAATTGGAGGACGAGAAGTGGTACTGCCCGCTTAGAACCCCAGCACTTGGGAGGCTGAAGCAGGATTGTAAGATTAAAGCCAGCTTAGGCTACATAGTGAATTTGAGGCCAGCCTGAGTTACTCATTAAGACTCATCTTAAAAAAAACAAGACTCCCAAAGACTGCACAAAAGCAACACTTGTCTATAAGCACTGTGAAAGCAGGGACTATGTTAGATTTGTTTGTTATATGTCCTACCCACCCAGTTTAGTCTCTTGTATGTATTTGGTGCTCCAGAGTTTCTTGACAAACAAATGTTGGAATGAATGAACATATCAGCAAGTGCAAATTCTTTCAAGATTGTTTCAATGAAACTTGATGATGTAGTTTCAAATGTAGCCAAAATAGGGTAAATTAGAGATTTCCTAGGTGATATGCATTTTCTAGAAGATAAAAGGACATAATACAGAACCATGTATTCAGAGACAGTGTGGCTTAAAGAAGGCTGGATTATTTATCAGCCTTTTACCCCCCTTTCCCCTGTTGATCCTTAGAAAGCATGAAGTTGTGCAGCTAATTTCACTTTTAGTGTCCATCAGTAATTACTGAAAGATGAGGTAAAGTGTAGCTGCCTGTATCCCTTTTCAGTTTTTGCCCATGATATCTTATTGCCCCTTAACCTGAATTTCAAGATTTTCCTAAAATGTCTATCACATTACAAGTGGCGATATTCTTAGTTCCCTGGGGTAAATGTTTTTGCGATGGCTGGGTGAGTTAGTTTGCATCCATGAAACAGCTTTTCTCTGCACAAAGGTAGCTCATGTGAAGACCAAACCAGAAAGGTATATTTAAGCCAAACTTTGTTTGGCTTGTAACTATGACTTTGAGCAAGTCACATGCCTCTTCTCGCTTCCTCATGTCTAAAACAGCAGTACTGAACTTGGTCACTTACCAGCTCACACTTTATACAGTCTGCTATTTGAGAAGTATGTTTGTTGCATCTCCCTTACAGGACTGCTAAAAGGAGCAGATCTAATGAGATAATGTATTCCAAATTGCTTTCTAACTGAAAAATTCCTTATAAATTCTAGATGATAAACTCATGGATTTGATTTAGCTTTGGGAACTGCTTTGTGAGTTACGTAATTCAAAACAAATGGGGGGGGTCAGAAAGTTTTCTGTTATTTTGAAGAATTTGAGCAAAACAAGTAGTCTTTCTTGTTGCAGAAATGTATGGTTAGATAAAAAGGAATGCTGGGTTGTGGATGTCACTCATTTGGTAGGATGTTTGCTTAGGATGCAGGGGAACCTGGGTTTGATCACCAGCACTATATAAGCTGGAAAGATGTGGTAGTACATACCCTGTAATGTCAGCACTCAGGAAATGGAGGCAGGAGGGTCAGGAGTTCACGGTCATTCTTAGATGCATAGGGAGTTTGAAGCTAGCCTGAACTTTTTTGACCCTGTGTCAAAAAGAAAAAAATGAATACTGGTGGGTATGGTGTCCTACACCTGTAATCCTAGCATTTGTGAGTTGGAGGCAGGAAGATTATGAGTTCAAGGCCAGCCTCACCTGGAAGGGTGAGACCTGCCCATTGAGCCTTGTCTCAAAGGACAAAAAAAAAAAAAGTTTTCTAATGGTCTCTTGTTGGGTGAAAATACTAGAAGACTGTAAAAAGAGGAAGGTTTCTGGGCGTGGTGGTACACACCTTTAATCCCAGCACTCTGGAGGTAGAGGCAGGTGGATCTTTGTGAGTTCAAGGCCAGCCTGGTCGACAGAGTGAGCTCCAGGACAGCTGGGGCTACAGGGATACCCTGTCTCAAAAAGACCAAAATAATAATAATAATAATAATAATAATAATAATAATAATAATAAAATAAGTAAAAGAGGAAGGTTACTGAATCTCCTTCCCAGGTGTGTGTGTGTGTGTGTATACATGTTCATTTGTGGGCACAAGTATGTGGAGTCCAGAAGTTGACATCAGGTGTCTTCCACCTTATTTTTTGGGACAAGTTCTCTCACTGAACCCGGAGCTTGTAGATTTGATTCAGCTAGGCTGGTTTGGCCTTGGAGCCCCAGGATTCTGAACTCAGGTCCCCGAGCCTGTGGGGCAAGTGCTATACCTACTGAGCCATGTCCCCAACCTTCTTCCCTGGAATTTTGATGAATGAGAGAGACTTCTACTTTGGCTCTTAGAGGTCCTTCACTGATGTGGGTAGAATGTGTTAGGGTTCCCCGACTCCATTTTTCCTTTTTTTTTTTTTTTCAGGTCTGGGGCCAGAACCCAGGGCCACTTGTATTCTAGGCAAGTGCCCAACACTGAGTTAGACTCGCAGCACCAGTAAAGACTTGTTTTGTGATCCCTGACCATTCCTTGTTACAGAAGCTTATTTAAAAATAAATGTAGACCTTCATACTATTTCCCTAAAAGGGATCCCTTCTGCCGGGGTTTCCTGTTTGTATTCATCTCTTGGACCAAGAAATCCCCAGGCATTTAACTTAGCCTCTACTATACGAAACACTTGCAGGGGACACTTGTAGGAAACACTTGTATGAAGCCGCAGCAACAAAGCACCTCTCGCTCGTTCTTCTCAAAGCTATTTATTATTCAGGCAGGCAGGTCTTGTCAGAACGGTTTATTCAGGCACATCCAAGCTTCTCCCTCTAAGCCTTCTCCTTCCTCAGGCAAGCAAGCTTCTCTCTCAGACTAGAAAGGAGAGAGAGTCTGTGTCTCTCTCTGTCTAGAAAATCCCTCTATTTATCCACCTTCCCAGCCCAGGTTGCGTGGCCTCAGTCTATTGGTATCATCTGGTCTGATCTTGTATACAGGGTGCACCTGCACAGCTCAAACGGTGAGCGTGGCTTTACTTTGAGGTAGGAGGGAATCAGGTGTTAGTCATAAGACTCAGGTGTTAGTCATAAAACTTTGCTAAAGTCTCGGGTGCCTTCTTAGGACTGTCACCACACCTGCTCTCCACACTCTACTTCTTGAGAATATTGGTCTCCCAGCCCTGTGCACTAGAGCTACAAAGAATAAGTACCCAGAAGTGCCGAGTCTCTTCTACAGCAAAACTCTGTTCTCATTTAGAGAGATGCAGGGAATTTGCAGGTGAAACACTTGGCAATTAGTCACCATTATGACTAGGAACAGGCTACGCTTAATTTTAGATACTCAAAAAACAGTTCTGATAGAGCACACTAATACTTTTTTTCATGGTCAAAGTACCATCAGATGGAGCTACTGCCCTCCAGCTTAGGAGCATGACAAAAACTGTGTGTGTGTGTGTGTGTGTGTGTGTGTATAAACCATAAGGTAATAATCCCCAATTTAATATAGAGATAAAGTAGTTCTGGAAGATTACACAACCTTTGTGTAGCAGAGTTTGGAAACTCAAGTCAATATAGTATTCCTTATTGCTTTAAAGATCCAGGATTTTGCTGGGCGTGNTATAGCAGCATGGATTTTCTTTGAGTAGACGTTCCTGCAGATGGCTGTAGGAGTGGGGCAACAAACATACTTGGGCACTGTGAGTAGATAGACTGTATGAATTTGGGAGGTGGGGGTGTGTAGGAGGGCTAGAGATGGGCATGTGAGATGAGTTGAAGCACAGCTACAATATCCACCTTGTTTCTAGTATTAGGGGATTCAGTACGCCATTATGTAAGACCTGGGATGGAAACACGCCTAAAAGTGCTTTAATGCCAAAATGGGGAGACTGGAGTGGATAGGTGAGAAGTATATGACGTAGAGTTAGTACGAGAGGCATAGGCCTGTCACACATAAGAGAGGTGGGAGGCGCCTCATTCAATGCTTGTGCTAGATGTCATGCAGTATCGTCCTGGGCCTACTCTAAGGGAGGCCTTGTGGGCGGCATCATGTGAAGAGTACACATAACGGACACCAAGCACGAACTAGAGAGTGTAGCATGGAGAAATGGTACGCGACCCGCTAACAGCGGGGGTCTTTTCACGAAAGTTGTCGCGACGAGCAGATCTGCGTTACCCTTGTGAGGAGAGATGAATGGGTCTTGGCAGGTCATCAAGGTTTCTCTTGGTCTGACCCGCTCACGCCAGTTTTGGTGGCGCCTTTATTAAAGAGGTCAGCAACATAGGTGAGAGTAGGAGGCTCTGATGTCTAAACCTACACAGTCTTTACTATCCAAAAGTCTTCTATCGATATGTTAATTCCTACAGTTTCAGTCATAACCAGAAAGTAAAATAGCACAGTTCTAATTTGGCTAAGAAGTAAACAAAAGAAAAAATCAAAATAGAAGCACAAATGCCTAGAGGTTTGGGAGGAAAATGTTAGGAACAACTATGCTACCCATTGCTGGTGGGTTGTTTTGAAAATATGAGATTGAGAGAGCGCTCAGATGAAAATGTAACTGTAACATACCAACTTTAAAGCATAGTATGTGGTTATTAGTTAACCTTATATAAAAGACTTTAAAAGTGAGCCTTGATATCCACTAGACAGAGGCGCCGGTGTGTGGTGCTAAATGTTGACACCTTTAGGTCAGGAGCCTCGGGAGCAGGAGGCAGGTGGGGGATCTTTTTGAGTTCAGGCCAGCTGGTCCCACAGAGTGAATTCCCAGGACCAGTGGGGGTCTAAGGAGAGCTCTTGTGTGACAGTAGCCAATCAAATAAAAAAAATGGAGCCACCACCTGCTTCAGTCACCACCTTACTCATGGGATATATACCACAAGACCTCATGCCTATCCACAAAGATAGATCATCAATCACATCTATGTTTAAATTGCAGGCATCTCAACAACCCAGACATAAAGAGCTGGACGGAACAACGGCCAATATGGCCGATTCAACAGATGAGTCATGGGTCTAAGTGCTCGAAATGCATGGAATCATGAACTTTGTAGGTAATGGATGGAACTTGAAACAGAGCCATTATGCCTGTTCCTATAGTCGAAGCAGTGGGTCCAGAAAAAAAAAAAAAGGTCCCAAATGGTTTTCGGGATTCCCATTTTAGATGCTGAAAACCTCACCAAATCTCTATTTGTAAAGTAAACTGAGCAATTTAATGTTATATTTCTTTTTAGTTGCATACAAGGAGCATATGTGGCTTTGTGCATGAAGCTCGCTTTGTATCCTCAATACTGAGTCATTTTTGTAAGCGCTTTAGTGGTAAGATTTAAATCCTCTATTATTTTAATAATATTTTAAAAATAAAGTGGAGGGGTGGACGAGATGGCCTTAGTCTAAAGTTAGAAAACTCCGAAACGCTTTCAGAGGAGGCGCGGGTTCGATCCCACAGCACCCACATGGCGCCAAGAACCATCTGTAACTGCGCAATTCCAGGAGAACACATACAGAAATAAATAAAATTAAAATTAAAAATAAAAAATGTGAGACTAGCCTGAGAGATGGCTCAGCAGTTAAGAGCACTGGCCTGTCTTACGCAGGACCCAGGTTTAAATTTCAGCGCGCGGCGTATGGCGGGGGAGTGTGGGCGGGGGCAGCACAGCTATGAACGCCATTTGTACACTGGGGCCGCGCACTCGAAGTCCGAGGAGATGAAGCCTCGGTTGCTGACCTTCCTCGGACCAGGACCCCCGCTTGGGTGTAGAGGCTGCTGGGGACTGGATGCGAGGGTGTTGACGAGAGTGTGTAGGGGGGAGGCAGGATGGAGGGTTAGCAGTTTGCCCGCGTTGGGTGGGTTTGGCGTTGGGTGGTACGTGGGGACGCATTGTAATATAACGGGGCACGCTTACACACAGGGTTGCAGACATGGCTTATGTAGGAGGTGACATTTGTACACGATAAATAAGAAATAAAAAATAAGCGCAGGTGTCGTAAATGCAAACGACCTTTAATACCAGCACTTAAGAAGGCAGAGGCAGCAGGATCTTGTGAGTTCAAAGGCCGAGCCGGTTATGGCAGAGCAAGGGCTCCAGGCCAGCTAGGACTGAAGCGAGAAATCCCTGTCTCAAGGAGCAAATAAAATACAATAAAATAATATATAATGAATATAATATATAAATAAAAATAAAACCTTGGCTAGATTCATCGGTCAGAACAGAACTGATTTACTGTCCAGGAGTATAAAATTTACTGACTAGCTGTATCTCCCTCTCCATTACTTTGAAATCATATGGAGAATGAGATGGAATTACATATGAGGCACATGGCAGGCCAGGAACAAATTACTCTATCCCCACCGCCGCTATTATTCTTCCTGAACACATTTGTAATTACTGTATATTGGGGGAGAGTATGTATCCATAATCTTATTTAGAGTATGCGAGTAAGAAAATTTAGAGAGGAAAATGTTGAGACCCAGAAACTATAAAATAGTTTTGAAATTTAACAAGATAATCAGTTTACTTCTCCTAGAGGGATCCAAATCATCTTTTGAATACATTATTGAATGTTAAATACACATGGGGCTCATGTGTTGGAAGTAGAGCGGCAACTCACAAGAGGGACTAGGGGAAACGATCATTTTTTTTATTTACGTTAATTACCTAAAATGTCAACTGTCTTACATAACAAGAATGTTAGGAAGTCCAAAATAGATGAACTGAGCATACACCGTTTTAGATCATGGAGGAGGTCAGAAGAAGGGTGTCTGGATTCCCCCTGGAACTGGAAGTCTCCTGGAATGGAGTTCAGACGGTTCTCAGGCTGCCATGGGTGCTGGGGAATTGAAACCCGGGTCCTTGTAAGAGCGTCGGCGCTCCTTACTACTAGCCATCTCTCCAGCCCCAGGACACACAGTATTCTAAAGAGACGCATCTATCAGACTATTGAACAATAGTCCCCAAGAAATTGAAAAAATTTCCCCATAAGTCTCATGCCAGAAGAAGAAAAAGGCTGAATCCCAGTACCAACCAGAGGAGGACCCTGTCTCCCAAAAAGCAATTTCACACATTTCTGACAACTTGGTCAGACTACTCTGCCCCAGAGACTGGAGCTGGGACAAGATGGTCAGTGATGGGCAGGACCACACCTTGTCCACGACTCCAAAGATATACTAAAGGGTAGGGACCTTTTTCTCTCTCTTCCCTGGTGCCACCTAAATCTCTTTTCTCTGGCTTTTCAATTATGACTTACCGTGGTTACTAGACCTAGTAAGAGATGTGTTATTTACTTCCTCATTGTGTGCGAAAAGAAAAAAAAAAATATTGAACAAAGCAACTGAATGAAGGAATAGTTTATTTGGGCTCACAGTTTGATGGGAAGCAGTCCCATCCTGGTGGAAACCATGGGAATGGTGAAGAAGCTGGTCCCCACTGTATAAGAGCGTTAGGAAGGCAGAGAGTGTGATGAATGTGCTGCTTAGTACATTTCTCTCCTTTTTATCAGTCCAGAATCCCAGGCGCATGGAAAGGAGAAACCACAGTTAGGTGGGTCTTCCACCTGGATTAACCTAATCTAGATAATAAACTCCTCACAGGAGTGCCCAGAGGCTTGCCCCTAATCTAGATAATCCTTCATAGGTGTGCCCAGAGGCTTGTCTCCTGTGAGATTCCAGACCTGGCCAAGTCCTCAATATTAGCCATCACAGGCCAGGAGTCTAGCTTGCTAAGACTATCGGTGTTTTGACCCTAAAAACTTCAATAAAAGCCCCACAATTCCCTTTGAAGGCACATTGCCAATGGTCTAAAGACTTCCCACTAAACCCCACCTCTTGTTTCAATTATATCTCCACAGTTCCAAACTGAGGACCAAACCCTTGACACAAAGGCCTTTGGGGAAAATTTGTCTTCTAATGGGCATGGTATGTCACAACTGTAATGCCAACATTTGGGAAGATTGACGCCATTCTCTGATGTACAGGGAGTTCAAGGGCACCTGGGATACATAGTGAAACCACTATCTCAAAGAAAATAAAAAAGGGTTGTGGAGATAGCTCAGTTGGTAAGTGGGTGCTTGATGATTACCTGAATTCAATCCCCAGGGTGGGTGGAGGGGGATCTCTGGTGCTCACTTAACAGACATAGCTCGACAAGCTAAGGCAGGTGAGACAATCTGTCCCCCCCAAAAAAGGCAAGTCTGGGGGAGGGGGTGACATGTAAATAAGAATGACAACCCAAGGTTGTCTGCTGGCCTCCACGCACACACATGTGTGTTGGCAGTGGTCTGCACCTCACACGAGGAAATGGGTTTTTTTGTTTTTTTGTGGTAATGTTCCTTTGAGTTGTTCATGCTCCTATAAGTAATCCCAATAAATGCCCTGCCTCACTATGGTAGGTTTAGGTGGAACTGTTTCTTCAGTCCATTGCTGGTGATGAAGAGATGCTTGTCTCTCCCCTGGAAGTCACACATCTATATAGAGACACGAACTTGGGCGCACCAGGCCCATATTCATTTCATATCATTCTCATGATTCAGCCTCTCTCTCTCTTCTCATCTCTCTCTCCCTTTCTCTCCCTCTCTCGTCTCTTTCTCTCTCTCTCTCAGAAAAGTCATTTGTCAAGCCGTACTGGGATGAATTTTGGGAAATCTGGCTTTAGTAGATTTAATGCTTAATCCGGTTTTGAAAACTTTATAAGCTATTCACACGTACCAACCGTGGAGGCACCCAGAACTTGAACGACCGTGGGTAAAAGAGATCAACGCAAGCCTGCACATCTTACCCAGGTAAAAAGTTCCTTCCTCAGTCCCAATCCCTCCCCCCTTCAATGGTAACGTTTGCGACTTTCTGCCTAACTCCATGTTACTTGGGAAGATTTAGAAATCATGATTCTACAGCGGGCGGGGATGGTGGGGGCTCTTGAAAATAGCACTGTACAGATACTCGAGCTAATGGGGGGGGGAGCCAGCGAAGAGGGGTCACTGCGAAGTCAAAGCCGGTGTGTGTTGGCAGGCGAGGGCCACAGAAACGCAAGGACACCGCTAGAGAACTCGGGATACCGCGGACGCCAGCCAACCGCAACAAATCACTGAAAAACATTAGCAGTGAGGGCTGGGCCAGGCCAGAGGCAGAGCCCGGGACGGCGACGCGACCCAAGCGGGCACCGCAGGAGACAAAGCCTGGAGGCTCCCGGCGTCCGCGGCGCCGGGCGCGGCTAGGCCGCCGGGCGCAGCACAGGGCAGCCGCAGAGGACCGACGAGGGTTGTGGTGGCCGGCGCGCGCAGGCCGGGCGGTCTGCGGCGCCGCGAGAGGGAAGGCCGTGCGGACGGCGGCGCGGAGGCGGAGCCTTCGGCCCCGCCCCCGCCAGGCTGAGGCGAGAGCCGGCGCTGGCGGCGCGGGGCGGGAGGGCGGCCGCGGGCCTGGCCCGAACGAGGGCGAGCGGGGGAAGGGCCGGAAGCCGAGCGGTCGGGACCCCGGGAGCCGAGCGCCTGCAGCGGGCGCTGAAGGCCGAGCGCCGGGAGGCCGCAGCGGGCGGGCGGGGACGGAGGCCGAGGCCGCGGCCGCGGCCCAGGCTTCCCGAGCCGGTGTGGAGGAAGCACTGCCGCAGCCGAGCCGCAACAATAGTCCGGCGAGGAGTAGTCCGAGAACGCGAGGAAGCAGAATCTCGATTCCATGGAGGCTGCGGCCAGAGAAATTCTCGGAGCCTGGATGTGGAGAAGCAAAAAGAACTGAGGAAATTGTCTTCAGAAAAAAGGCCGAACGGAGGCTGGGTCTGAGAACCGGGCTGGGCTAGGTGGAGGGACCTGCAAGTTTAAAGGAAAAGGAACATTTTATCATTCCCTCGGATCTGTGCTAATGCTACCATTTTTTAAAGGTAAAAAGCATTGCACTTCAGGTGTTTTGTAATTTTTTTCCCCTTCCGTGGTGCTATTGGCTCAGTTTCAGAATTCAAAACCTTAAATGTAAAAAAGTTGGTTTTTTTTTTAAAAAGAAATCTTGGTCCCAGGGTTGGACCGGACTTGGTGTTGTGTACATACTGTTGTATGCTTTTATTTATTTTAGCTGTGCAAATCAGCTGGGGTTTTTTTCCCAAAGTGCCATTTCGGATTTAATTCATTCGTTTTTCTTCCCTCGAATAATTCTGCTCCTGTCATTTTAAGCATTGGAAACCAGAGATTTTTCAACCTTTGGGACTTAAGGCTGATTCCCTTGGAAACAGAAAGACAGCTGGGAAAACTGGATTAAAAGGATGATTTTTATCTGTGTGTAGTTAAGATTGATATTTTGAAGGCACATTGTTTCTGTGATTCATTTTTTTAGCCTATAGTGCTAACCTTGAAGAGATTTGTGGTTAGGATTTTGTTTTTAAAATGTTTTTTTTTTTTCTTTTTCTGAGTCTTTTGCGTTTTTTTTTTTTTCTTCTTTCTTTCCTTTATAATACTGGGCAAGGGGAGGGGAAAGGGTCAAGAAAGCAGGAAACCATGTTAACTGGTAGAAGTAGAATGGAGCTGCAGTTACCAGGGTCCTGACCGCTGGAAGAAAAAGGATTCAGTCCTCAACTTGGGAGGCCCTCCTCTCACCTTTCTTAAAAATTGCAAGAATTCAGTCCGGATCAAGACACCCAAAGAAGTCACAGGATTCTGGAACTGTGGAGACACACCAAAAAAACCATGAAGTGTGAAGATTGACCTCCAGAGTATAGACAGATAGGTTTGCGGAAGTTTTATTTTTTCCTTAATATTTATGAAAGAACTGGGAGGGGAGGGTGTCATTTTTTGACCAAGGGTTGGGGTGGGCTCTGGGAATAGGGTAGAAAAGGAGCCTTGGTCTCTGGGGACTGGCTGTGTTTATCTGTGTGTCCGTGTTCAAAACATACCTCCTGATCCGTGTCATTTATAACCAATAAGCAGTGAGGCTGGAGAGGAGGAAGGAGAAGTGTTTCCAGTGGGTTTTGCTTTTTTGCAAGTTAGAAGCTGAATCTTGGGTCCCCAACTTGCAGGCTAGGAGTGACCCCGGGAGTCCTGGTTCTGTGAGGCCCACAGGAGTGGAATGGGGACTAGCTTTAGGTATTTAGGGGAAGGGGGAGATGGTATCAGGCCGGGTAGTGGGACTCTGCCAGACTGATTGTTATGGACTTGTGGGGCATAGTGTTAGGGTGGGTCCCATTTACAATGAGGAAAATGGTCGGGACAGAAACACTCAGACCTACCAACAAGCTGACAGTCTAGGCTTAATTTTCTATTCTTAATAAGCTTCACTCTGCAAAATGTTCCTGAAGCCCGGAAGGAGTTGTTTTGGCTCTTAGGCCCTTGGAATCAGCTGTTAGCACATGGGTGCCTCTTCCCCCATTCGTTGCCCAGCCTCCCCTGTCACTGGTTACATTACTGTGTGGTTGTACTTTCTTCTTCCAAAGGATTGATACAACTTTGACAGGTGTCTGCCTTGTCATTTCCTGCCCTTCCCTTCACCCTTCCCTCCTTGAAACTCTCTGGGGGTCTGGGGGGGGGGTGTTGTTTTTTGAGTGTTACACACTCATCCTAACTGAATATTGGCAAGGGAGCAATTGCTCTCTCTGTGTCAGTTAACCTTTGGTTATATATGCTAATAGTCATTTTAACTGTGGAATGTGGCTTGAAATACGTATAATCTCTCACAATAATCAAACACTAATCTCTGTGTTGTCTCAGCATCCCATTTAGAGCTGTTCAGCAGTCCCCATACAGGAAGCTGCTTTGGCAGTGGGAAGGAGGCCGGCGACCACAAAGGCTATGTGGCCAGTTCGGATCTCCCTTCCCTTTTCCATTGTAGCCTTCTGTTCTTTGCCTCTGGGAAAGGGTGAGTAAAGCATGTGAGAGCAGGGAGGTGAATGGTTGCCCTTTCCTGGTTCATCCTTTTGTAGCTTAGGGATTAGAGTTTTTTTTTTTTTTTCCCAAAGCGGGTTAAATTTGGGTGGTGAACAATTTCTGTTCATTCTGTGATGTGAGAAGATGGAGGAAAGCAGGCATCAAGAATGCAAGGAGAAGGCAGTGAGTGTTTCTGGGTTGACAAGGATGCTTATCTGGGAGCTTGCACATCTTCATAGATACAAATTTCAGGGTCTGTATAGCATGAACGATTTCCTGAGTACTTTCATAGAACATTTGTTATTTGAGCCTCACAGTGTTTCTGTGAGATAGACAAATCAGAAGATCCTGCACCCATTTTGCAGATGAAGAGAATAAGTGGATCCTGTTTTGTCCAGTGTCATTTAGCAGTGCCCCAGTAGTATCAGCATCTAAACCTAAACCCAAGACTTCTGATTCTGAGTCGCCTGGGCCTTATTGTTGCCCCATCCTGTCTGTTGAGCTTTGTAGACTCATTCTCTAGCAGCCGGGTTAGATGCTCTTCAGCAGGCAAAGTATTACCTTGTACTTTGTACCTGTAATCTTTATAGTTAAAGCTCGGTGTTCCCCTCAAAGCACAGTGCAGCTTTGCGGGTGGGGCTCTCCTTGCTTCTACCCCTGCCCCACCTGATTCTCTTCCCCATTAAAAGGTCAGTCCTGGGACTTAGATCCCTTCCTTGCTGACTCTAGCTAGTTGCCCTGGATCGTGCTGCCTTAGATGTAGGCTCATTCTGTTGGACTTTTTGATGTCCTGGGCTCTGTTCCCTATGAATGTAAAGAATTCACAATCTTTTTTTCCTTTTCTTTACTTTTCTTTTTTTGGGGGGGGGATGGGAATGGGGCTTCAAACTGACTCCTCAACTTGTGGATTTACAGGCTCCCTGCCTCCACCTCCCATATGGTAGTCTTAGAGCATGCTGAAGGGCCTGGTTGGAAGGAAATGCTGCAGATTATGGCATCAGGGATTCTCTTCTCTTTTAGGTTATCAGTTGCTGTATAGGGATGCTTGTGAAAGATGCTCTAAGAGTAGAAAATTATTCAGTTCTTGCTCATAGAGAGTATGTCATCTAATTGGAGGACGAGAAGTGGTAGCTGCCCGCTTAGAAAACCCCCAGCACTTGGGAGGGCTGAAGCAGGATTGTAAGATTAAAGCCAGCTTTAGCTAACAATGAGTGAATTTGAGGCCAGCCTGAGTTACTCATTAAGACTCATCTTAAAAAAACAAGACTCCCAAGAGACTGCACAAAAGCAACCTTGTCTATAAGCACTGTGAAAGCAGGGACTATGTTAGATTTGTTTGTTATATGTCCTACCCACCCAGTTTAGTCTCTTGTATGTATTTGGTGCTCCAGAGTTTCTTGACAAACAAATGTTGGAATGAATGAACATATCAGCAAGTGCAAATTCTTTCAAGATTGTTTCAATGAAACTTGATGATGTAGTTTCAAATGTAGCCAAAATAGGGTAAATTAGAGATTTCCTAGGTGATATGCATTTTCTAGAAGATAAAAGGACATAATACAGAACCATGTATTCAGAGACAGTGTGGCTTAAAGAAGGCTGGATTATTTATCAGCCTTTTACCCCCCTTTCCCCTGTTGATCCTTAGAAAGCATGAAGTTGTGCAGCTAATTTCACTTTTAGTGTCCATCAGTAATTACTGAAAGATGAGGTAAAGTGTAGCTGCCTGTATCCCTTTTCAGTTTTTGCCCATGATATCTTATTGCCCCTTAACCTGAATTTCAAGATTTTCCTAAAATGTCTATCACATTACAAGTGGCGATATTCTTAGTTCCCTGGGGTAAATGTTTTTGCGATGGCTGGGTGAGTTAGTTTGCATCCATGAAACAGCTTTTCTCTGCACAAAGGTAGCTCATGTGAAGACCAAACCAGAAAGGTATATTTAAGCCAAACTTTGTTTGGCTTGTAACTATGACTTTGAGCAAGTCACATGCCTCTTCTCGCTTCCTCATGTCTAAAACAGCAGTACTGAACTTGGTCACTTACCAGCTCACACTTTATACAGTCTGCTATTTGAGAAGTATGTTTGTTGCATCTTCCTTACAGGACTGCTAAAAGGAGCAGATCTAATGAGATAATGTATTCCAAATTGCTTTCTAACTGAAAAATTCCTTATAAATTCTAGATGATAAACTCATGGATTTGATTTAGCTTTGGGAACTGCTTTGTGAGTTACGTAATTCAAAACAAATGGGGGGGGTCAGAAAGTTTTCTGTTATTTTGAAGAATTTGAGCAAAACAAGTAGTCTTTCTTGTTGCAGAAATGTATGGTTAGATAAAAAGGAATGCTGGGTTGTGGATGTCACTCATTTGGTAGGATGTTTGCTTAGGATGCAGGGGAACCTGGGTTTGATCACCAGCACTATATATAAGCTGGAAAGATGTGGTAGTACATACCCTGTAATGTCAGCACTCAGGAAATGGAGGCAAGGAGGCTCAGGAGTTCACGGTCATTCTTAGATGCATAGGGAGTTTGAAGCTAGCCTGAACTTTTTGACCCTGTGTCAAAAAGAAAAAAACGAATACTGGTGGGTATGGTGTCCTACACCTGTAATCCTAGCATTTGTAGTTGGAGGCAGGAATGATTATGAGTTCAAGGCAGCCTACCTGGAAGGGTGAGACCTGCCCATTGAGCCTTGTCTCAAAGGACAAAAAAAAAAAAAGTTTTATAATGGTCTCTTGTTGGGTGAAAATACTAGAAGACTGTAAAAAGAGGAAGGTTTCTGGGGTGGTGGTACACACTTTAATCCCAGCACTCTGGAGGTAGAGGCAGGTGGATCTTTGTGAGTTCAAGGCCAGCCTGGTCGACAGAGTGAGCTCAGGACAGCTGGGGCTACGGGATACCCTGTCTCAAAAAGACAAAATAATAATAATAATAATAATAATAATATAAAATAATAAATAAGTAAAAGAAGGAAGGTTACTGAATCTCCTTCCAAGGTGTGTGTGTGTGTGTGTATACATGTTCATTTTTGGCACAAGTATGTTGGAGTCCAGAAGTTGACATCAGGTGTCTTCCACCTTATTTTTTGGGACAAAGTTTCTCTCACTGAACCCGGAGCTTGTAGATTTGATTCAGCTAGCTGGTTTGGCCTTGGAGCCCCAGGATTCTGAACTCAGGTCCCCGAGCCTGTGGGGCAAGTGCTATACCTACTGAGCCATGTCCCCAACCTTCTTCCCTGGAATTTTGATGAATGAGAGAGACTTCTACTTTGGCTCTTAGAGGTCTTCACTGATGTGGGTAGAATGTTGTTAGGGTTCCCCGACTCCATTTTTCCTTTTTTTTTTTTTTCAGGCTGGGGCCAGAACCCAGGGCCACTTGTATTCTAGGCAAGTGCCCAAGACTGAGTTAGACTCGCAGCACCAGTAAAGACTTGTTTTGTGATCCTCTGACATTCCTTGTTACAGAAGCTTATTTAAAAATAATGTAGACCTTCATACTATTTCCTAAAAGGGATCCCTTCTGCCGGGGTTTCCTGTTGTATTCATCTCTGGACCAAGAATCCCCAGGCATTTAACTTAGCCTCTTACTATCGAAACACTTGCAGGGGACACTTGTAGGAAACACTTGTATGAAGCCGCAGCAACAAAGCCTCTCGCTCGTTCTTCTCAAGCTTTTATTCAGGCAGGCAGGTCTTGTCAGAACGGTTTATCAGCACATCCTTTCTCCTTCTCCAAGCTTCTCCCTCTAAGCCTTCTCCTTCCTCATGACAAGCAAGCTTCTCTCCTAGACTAGAAAGGAGAGAGATCTGGTCTCTCTTTTAGAAAATCCTCTTTTATCCACCTTCCCAGCCCAGGTTGCGTGGCCTCAGTCTATTGGTATCATCTGCTGATCTTGTATACAGGGTGCACCTGCCACTCAAACGGTGAGCGTGGCTTTACTTTGAGGTAGGAGGAATCAGGTGTTATAAGATCTATAAGACTCAGGTGTTAGCCATAACTTGGCTAAAGTCCTGGGTGCCTCTTGGGACTGTCCAACCTGCCTCTCCACATCTCCCCCTTTTTTATTATTTTAGTAAAGAGATTTTTAACTGTTTTTCCTTTTTCGGGCTTTAACTGTTCCTCCTTTACCGGGTCCTCCTTTTCTGGGCTTTACTTATTTTTCCCTTATTGTCCCCTATTTTCCGGGGAGCCTTCCTTATTGTCCCCATTTCCGGGGAGCTTTCCTTATTGTCCCCATTTACCGGGGAGCCTTCCTTATTGTCCCCATTTCCGGGGAGCTTTCCTTATTGTCCCCATTTACCGGGGAGCCTTCCCTATTGTCCCCATTTACCGGGGAGCCTTCCCTATTGTCCCCATTTACCGGGGAGCCTTCCTCATTGTCCCCATTTACCGGGGAGCCTTCCCCCCCTTTACTGGGCTTTAACTGTTCCTTTTTCGGGCTTTAACTGTTTCTCCTTTTTTGGGCTTTACTTATGTTTTTTAGTATTTGTTTTTGTTTTTGTTCCCCCTCCGAGGAGCTTTACTGTCCCCCCCTCCCGGGGGGTTTTCTGGGCTTTAACTGTTCCGTTTACCGCGCTTTACTTTCCCCCTTTTTCGGGCTTTACTTTCCTTTACTGGGCTTTAACTGTTCCTTTTACCCACGCACGACGGTGCCCCAGTACCCAGTTCAGCTTTTGTCACGAGAAAGTCCAAACCGCAGCTTCGGCAGGGCTGCTCCGCCTCCTTGCCTGCAGGCTGTCCAGCGCACGGCGGTGCCCTAGTTCCCAGTTCAGCTTTTGTCACGAGAAAGCCTGAACCGCCGCTCGGCGGGGCTGCTCCGCCTCCTCACCTGCAGGCTGCTGGCCGCTGACGTCATCTCTTGCGCGCCCGGCGCTTCCTCCACATCTCCTGCGCACCCCGCTCTTCCTTCGCCAAGTTTCAGTCGAACAGCTGGTTTTTCTCTCTGGGTCTGTCCGATCGGTGCTTGGGCCAGCTCGGCGGGTTCTTTCTGGCTACGCCAAGCCTGCAGCACCAAGGCCCTTCCAAGTGCCAGCTCACAGTCTCTGCTAGCCTAGCCCTGTTGAAGCCTGGTCTGAAGTCCTGGTCTGAAGTCTCTGCAGCTCTGTTGAAGTCTCTGCAGCAAATGTCGCTTAAGCTGCATTCTTAAGTCTTTGTAGCAAATGTCTTTTCTCTCTTTGTTGCACTTACGCTGCGGTCTTAAGTCTCTGCAGCTCTGTTGAAGTCTCTGCGGCAAATGTCTTAAGTCTCTTTGTTGTGCTTATGCTGCGGTCGTTATCCAGCTTGAGCCTCTTTTGTGCTGCACTCGCTCAAGGCCCCTCGCGGCTGTCTTCCTCAATGCTGCTAAAGTTCCGGGGGCTCTGGGCTGAGCGTGGCCGTTGTTCCGCCTTCCCCATACGGGCCACCACTTGTACGAAACACTTGCAGGGGACAGTTATAGGAAACACTTGTATGAAGCCGCAGCAACAAAGCACCTCTCGCTCGTTCTTCTCAAAGCTATTTATTATTCAGGCAGGCAGGCAGGTCTTGTCAGAACGGTTTATTCAGGCACATCCAAGCTTCTCCCTCTAAGCCTTCTCCTTCCTCAGGCAAGCAAGCTTCTCTCTCAGACTAGAAAGGAGAGAGAGTCTGTGTCTCTCTCTAAAGTCCCTCTATTTAGCCACCTTCCCAGCCCTCTATTGGTATCATCTGGTCTGATCTTGTATACAGGGTGCACCTGCACAGCTCAAACGGTGAGCGTGGCTTTACTTTGAGGTAGGAGGGAATCAGGTGTTAGTCATAAGACTCAGGTGTTAGTCATAAAACTTTGCTAAAGTCTCGGGTGCCTTCTTAGGACTGTCACCACACCTGCTCTCCACACTCTACTTCTTGAGAATATTGGTCTCCCAGCCCTGTGCACTAGAGCTACAAAGAATAAGTACCCAGAAGTGCCGAGTCTCTTCTACAGCAAAACTCTGTTCTCATTTAGAGAGATGCAGGGAATTTGCAGGTGAAACACTTGGCAATTAGTCACCATTATGACTAGGAACAGGCTACGCTTAATTTTAGATACTCAAAAAACAGTTCTGATAGAGCACACTAATACTTTTTTTCATGGTCAAAGTACCATCAGATGGAGCTACTGCCCTCCAGCTTAGGAGCATGACAAAAACTGTGTGTGTGTGTGTGTGTGTGTGTGTATAAACCATAAGGTAATAATCCCCAATTTAATATAGAGATAAAGTAGTTCTGGAAGATTACACAACCTTTGTGTAGCAGAGTTTGGAAACTCAAGTCAATATAGTATTCCTTATTGCTTTAAAGATCCAGGATTTTGCTGGGCGTGGTGGCGCATGCCTTTAATCCTAGCACTTGGGAGGCAGAGGCAGGCAGATCTTTGTGAGTTCAAGGCCAGCCTGGTCTATAGAGCAAGTTCCAGGACAGCTGGGGCTACAGGGAGACCCTATCTCGAAAAGACCAAAAAAAAAAAAAAAATTTCCAGGATTTTGAGGTTAACTGTGAAATTCTGTAAAACATGAGTTATTTTAATTGTTATTAACTGAGATTGCGTTACCTCTTCTTATTGGCATTACTGTTAAAAACTATACTTTGTTGGTTTATTATTTTTAAAACTTAAAGCTGGATATGGTGGTGCACGCCTTTAATCCTAGCACTTGGGAGGCAGAGGCAGGTGGATCTTTGTGAGTTCAAGTCTAGCCTGGTCTATAGAGTGAGTTTCAGGACAGCTGGGGCTACAGGGAGACCCTGTCTCCAAAAGACCAAAAACAAAACAAAACAAACAAAAACAAAAAACAAACTTAATTGAGGCTTAGAAACTCTTCCCTCTGAACTGTGCATTCTTTCTCCAATCATCATGTTGGGAAGACCCAGCAGAGACATGGTAAGTGGCATCCATGATCACCCCCTCACCCCATTGCTCAAGCAAAATGTAAGAAGTTGCTGATTCTCATCTCCAAAAGAATTAGAGACTAACAGTCAGGTTGGAGTTTGTGGGAAGAATTCCAGCATCTTGAGTTAACAGATGTGAATGCTGGGACCAGCTTTGCTCTAAACTACCTGTTCCGGATGTCTATTTTCCTAGCTAGAAAAGTGAGCCAGTTGAGCTAACTGGCCACTAAGGTTTGCTCCTTCTACTTGCTGTGTTCTTAGAGCCTCTGGAAATAGAACAGCTTTTTTTTTTTAAGTGAACCAGAGCTGGTCATTTCCTGCACCCCCCCACCCCCCCTAAGAATTATCTTGTCCTTCTGAAAACCAGTGAAAAATGACAGAGCAGAAAGTCTGATGAAAAGGAAAGGAAACTAGAAATACAGGGTAGTGGGACTGTGAAGAGGAGCTGTGGCCCCAAATAGAATAGGAGGTACTAGATTTAGAAGGCACTTATTTTTAAAGTCCAGAAGAACACCGAGATTAGATGGATTTGAGGGAGAATTCATGGGAGTCTGGTAAGAATCTTAAGGAATCACTTTGCTCTTCTTGATTCCAAATAAGATGTCTCTTGAGTTAGTAAAGACAGGTTCTGGGCCTCCCATTTCCATTGATCTCTATGGAAGGTTGTTCCATGAATTCAGTAGTAATGAAGCCCTCAAAATATTAAACTTCTCCTTTGCTACAGTTTAAAACTATTTTTATTATCTTTTAATTGTGACTTCAGTTTGGACCCTAAAATCACCAGTCTTCCTCCCTGATATTTATAGTCTTAACATCAAATTAACATGTATTATGTAAGAAAGGGGCTTTGAAATCAACGTCTTATTTCCCAGTGTTCTAGTTTGTCTTCAACTGCTGTGACAAAACACTGACCTACACCAGCTTGGGGAGAAAAGGGTTTATTCAGCTCACATCTCCTGGGTCGTAATTCATCACTCAGGGAGCCCAAGGCAGGAACTCAGGGCAGGAACCTGGAGGCAGGAGCTGAAGCACAAGCCATGGAGGAATGCTGCTTACTGGCTTGCTCCCCTGGTCCATGCCCAGCCTGCCCTCTTATACGGTACACAACAACCTACCCAGGATGGCACCACCCATAATGAGCTAGGTAGGCCCTCCCACATTGCCCAACAATCAAGACAATACTCCACAGATGTGACCACAGGCCAGCCCAATGGAGCCGCTTCCCTCAACCCAGGTGTGTCAAGTTGACACTGAAGCTATCCAGCACACCCAGCCACTGCTTTCTCTCCAATAGTAGGGAAATAGCTACTACAAAATGGCACAATGGGGTCACTAGCCCTGGACTGCCCTGGGACTTCTCAGGGAACCAATTTAGCAGCCTTCCAAGTGGTGACATAAGAGCTATGGCACTTGGCAGTCAGGTGACTGGTCTGCAAATATTTATTAAATAGCTCCATGCTCAGCTCAGTTCTTTGTGTTCTGGTAGATAACACACAAGAATGTGGAGCTTATGTTCTTGTTGGGAATGTTATTAACGAAACTACACAGAACAGTATAAAAATAATACATAGTTGCTGAATCTTTATACCACAAAGGTACATTCAGGGCTGGCATGTGACACACACTTGTGGTCCCAGCACTTGGGAGGCCGAAGCAGAAGTACAGTGGCAGCCCAGGCTAAATAGTGAGACCTGCTCCTTTGCTCTTCCCCAAAAGAAGTAAGTTTAGAAAAATGTGAGGTTGATATGAGTAAAAATAGACAGGGAAGACTAGTTACAATTGTTTAGGTGGAAGGGAGGGGAGGCTGTTTTGGACAAAGGAAACAACATGAAAGTATAACAGGTGTGGCCTGGACATGGTAAGATTTGAGGTCCTGTAGAGCAGGTGAACATGTTCAAACTTTATGTTAGAAAAAAGGAGTTGATGAAGGTTCTTTAGTGTGATGGTTTAAAACTAATGTTCATGACCAGTGACATACCTCAGTGTGTAAAGGTGCTTGCCACCAAGCCTGACAATCTTGAGTTTGATCCTTGGAACCCATGTGGTATAAGTAGAGAACTCTCCCTCCCTCCCTCCCTCCTTGGTACCCATGTGGTAGAAGTAGAGATCTCTCTCTCTCTCTCTCTCTCTCTCTCTCTCTCTCTCTCTC
>VZQC01013164.1:1723369-1753174 GCA_009823505.1 Rhizomys pruinosus | reverse complement strand
TAGCTTAGGTATTCTCTCCGTATAACAGTATAACAGATGCTGTGTGCTGGGTAGCTTAGGTATTCTCTCTGTATAACAGTATAACAGATGCTGTGTACTGGGTAGCTTAGGTATTCTCTCTGTATAACAGTGTAACAGATGCTGTGTGCTGGGTAGCTTAGGTATTCTCTCTGTATAACATGCTGTGTGCTGGGTTGCTTAGGTATTCTCTCTGTATAACAGTATAACAGATGCTGTGTGCTTAGGTATTCTCTCTGTATAACAGTATAACAGATGCTGTGTGCTGGGTAGCTTAGGTATTCTCTCTATATAACAGTATAACAGATGCTGTGTGCTGGGTAGCTTAGGTATTCTCTCCGTATAACAGTATAACAGATGCTGTGTGCTGGGTAGCTTAGGTATTCTTTCCGTATAACAGTATAACAGATGCTGTGCTGGGTAGCTTTGGTATTCTCTCTGTATAACAGTGTAACAGATGCTGTGTGCTGGATAACTTTAGTGTCAACTTATTACCCCTTGGTGAGAGAGTCTCAGTTGGGGAATTGCCTCTGTTGGACAGGCCTGTGGCCATGTCTGTGGAGTATTTTCTTGATTGCCAAGTGATGTGGGAGGGCCCAGCCACCATGGGCAGTGCCACTTCTGAGCAGGCGGTCCTGTATTGTATGAGAAACCAGGCTGACCATGGGCCAGGGGAGCAAGCCAGTAAGCACTGTTCCTCTGTGGCCTGTGCTTCAGCTCCTGCCTCCAGGTTTCTGCCCTGAGTTCCTACCTTGGGCTCCCTAAGTGATGAACTGTGATCTAGAAGATGAATAAACCCTTTCCTCCCCAAGTTGGTATTGGTCAGAGTAGTTTGTCACAGCAATGGAGAACCAAACTAGAACATGATGTTTCCAGACTTGAATTGTAGCTCACACTTGACATTGCCCAGACAAGAGATTTCAGGAAAGCAGCTCTGAACACTGCTGTCAGGAGCTGAGACCAAGGATCCTCCATGTTCATATTGAGTATTAGGTCTTGGGCACTTGGTATTTCATTTTTTAAATTTATTTTTATTATGTGTATGAATGTACTGTTTGCATGTAGGTCTGTGCACCCATGTCGTGCAATGCCTCGGAGGTCAGAAGAAAGCGTCGGATTCCTCTGGAACTGGAGTTAAAGATGGTTCTCAGCCACCATGCGGGTGCTGGGGATCGAACCCGGGTACTCTGCAAGAGCAGTCGGCGCTTACCCGCTAGGCCATCTCTCCAGCTCACGCTTGGTATTTCTTCTAGGGGTAGAGCAGCTTTGTTGGTTGTTGTCTTCAGCTCATCAAAGTTCTGGGGATTTCCCCATTGGCAGCTTAGTTTCCGGACTGCCTTTCCCTGCAGGGGTCTGAGGGCACAGGGTCTACTCTGCTATTGTCCTGCCTACTCTAGGCTGGCCCCATTCATTTCCCAAAGCAAGGTCTCACAAGCTTCTCTCCAAGAGACTGCTGCCATAGAGAAAGGCCACCGTTGTTCTGGGGGTGGTAGCTGAAGAGAGTGTAGTGAATAGCTGTGTCAATGGGGACCTTGTGTGAGGCCAGAAGCACAAAACCTCTTGCCAGAGCATCAGAGACAAAGAAAAACACCAGTTAGGTTTCTGTGTCTTCAAGGAAACAAGGTTTCAATATTAGGAGCATTCATGATGTTCCTCAAATAAGAGAGTTGAAGTAACAAATCTTCACATGCCATGGTGCCAAATACATCGATTCATTATGAGTAAGATGCTTATTGTACCCCCAGGGAACTGATGGTGTGGTAGTTTGGATGAGACTGGCCCGCATAGGCTCCAAGTATTCAGACATTTTATCTCTGGTTGGTAGCACTCTTTTGGGAGGTCTTAGAAGGTGTGGCTGTCCCAGAGGAAGCATGTTACTGGGGGCAGGCTTTGAGAGTTCAAAAAGCCTGGCCAATCTCCAGTCCCTCTCTCTGCTTCCTGTGCCTGCTTGAAGAGCTTTCTGCTCCTGCCCTGGCACTTCCTGCCACCATGCCTCCCCACCACAGTAGACTTTTAATTCCCCTGGAACCATAGGCTCAAATAAACTCTTCCTTTAATAAGTTTCCTTGGCCATGGTGGTTCTGTCACAGCAACTGAAAAGTGACATACAGATGGTTTTTTGGGGAGGAGACAAACTTATGATAGAACCTAAATTGACCCTTCTGGTATCAGTTGGTACACATGGGAAAATCACCTTTAGGTTTAACAGCTTCCTGTAGGAAGAGGCTTTCAGATTGAGACTACCAAATAATGATACTCAGGCAGGAGAAAGGGCAGAGAGAACCCTGTGGTGGTTAGAATGAGTGTCCCCCACAGGCTTTAAGTATTCAGACATTTTGTCTCCAGTTGGTGGCACTGTTTTTGGAGGTCTTAGAAGGTGTGGCCATGCTAGAGGAAGTATGTCACTGGGGGCAGGCTTTGTGAGTGTAACAAGCCTCGTGATCTCCAGTCGCTCTCTCTGCTTCCTGTGCTCTTTGCAAGATGTGACCCTCGGCTTGCTGCTCCAGCAGCCATGCCTCCCGCCACAATGGACTCTTAATTCCCTGGAACCGTCAATCGTAAGCTCAAATAAACTCTTCCTTTTATAAGTTCCTTTGGTCATGGTGTTTTATCACACCAACAGAAAAGTGACTAATACAAACCCCATACACAGAAGCCTGAAGACAAGAGATTGGTGTTTTGGGTATTGACAGTAGCTATGATCTGTTGGGAGATTGTAAAACCATTAATTAAATTAAAGTGAGTCAGGTATGGAAGACCATATGGTTCTCTGCCTTACAGGTTTTAGAATTGACCCCTCAGGGGTCAGTTGAGCTTTCTGTGAGATTTCAGGTAGGGGTGCCATGATCAGATGGGGGTGCCATGATCAGGTAGGGGTGCCATGATCAGGTAGGGGTGCCATGATCAGGTAGGGGTGCCATGATCAAGTAGGGGTGCCATGATCAGGGAGGGGGTGCCATGATCAGATAGGGGTGCCATGATCAGATAGGGGTGCCATGATCAGGTAGGGGTGCCATGATCAGGTGGGGATCAGGTAGGGTTGCCATGATCAGGTAGGGGGTGCCATGATCAGGTAGGGGGTGCCATGATCAGATAGAGGGTGCCGTGATCAGGTAGGGGGTGCCGTGATCAGGTAGGGGGTGCCATGATCAGGTAGGGGGTGCCGTGATCATGTAGGGGTGCCATGATCAGGTAGGGGGTGCCATGATCAGATAGAGGGTGCCATGATCAGATAGAGGGTGCCATGATCAGGTAGGGAGTGCCATGATCAGATAGAGGGTGCCATGATCACGTAGGGGTGCCATGATCAGATAGGCCTTTACATAAAACAAGATCCAGGCTAGAGTGTAAATACTGGATTGAAAGAAAAGAGTGGAGGAAAAAGTGATGGAGGAGACCATTGTGTAATCTGAACAAGAAGTGAGTGTGGCTTCTGTTACAGAAGTGGCCTCTAGGCCTGCCATCAGGATGGCCAAGCAGTCTAAGGCGCTTCGTTCAGAAGTGACCTTGGAGAAAAATGGAGGTTGGTTATATGGGGAGGGAGGAATAAAGGAGAGTATGGGGCAAGGATGACACCTTATTCTTGGCGTTTACTCCTGGGAAACATGGAAATTCAATGGAAAACACCTATAGAGGAAGAATGTGATTGAGGAAGGAGGGCAATGGGTTTTTTCAAATCAACATGTCTCTTTGGACATGTTGATTTGAAATTCTTGTAAGAGAGCCAGGCAACACACAGGGGCGAGAGGATGGTAAAAGTCAGGAGGGTCATCTGGGAAAGTCACATTGATAGTCATCATTATCTGGATGCCTGGAAGCTTAAGATTGTCCAGAACAAGTGTAGAAGGAGGGCTGTGGACAGAACCCTGAGGGACCATACACTTAGATACAGAGGGTGACAGGATGAAGGAGCCACAGCCATGTGGACTCTGAGATGGAGGGAATGCTCAGCAGGGTCAGATGCTCCTGAGAAGCAGGAATGAAAAGGACAGAAGGGTCAGCACTTAGCAAGGATGTTCTTGGCTGTAGTGAGTGCTTTCTGGACAGTGGTGAGGACAGAAGCCAGTTTGTGGTGGCTCAAAGTGAGAAGAGAAGGTAAGGAAATGATGGTAGGTAGCCAAATCAATTCTCTTATGAAATTTGTTCAGAAGGGAAAAACAGCTCCTGGTTTCTGTCAATAGGACTTGGAGTTTATTATTTCAAGATAGGACTGTATTTCCTAGGTCAGCAGTTCTTAATCTTCAGCATACACCAGAATCAGCTGGAAATCCTGTTAAAAATACAAACCGCTGGGCCCAACTCCCCTAATCCTGACTCAGTAAGCCTAGGATAAAGTTCGAACCTCCTGAGAATGTGTTTTTAACAATTCCTCAGGTGATGCTGACACTGGTGTTCCATGCTTTGAAAGACACAGCCTTTGTTGCATGTGTTCTTCATTCACTCTGTATTGTGCAGGGGGGTGGGATTTGAAACGGGGTCTTACTTTGTAGCCTTGGCTGGCTTAGAACTCAATTTGTATCTCAAGCTGGTCTCAGACTCAACAGTGATTTTCCTGCCTCTGCTTCCAGAGTGTTGCAGCTACCGGGTAGCTTTGTATTTTAAGCAGTACTTTTCAATTTTTTTTTTTTTTTTTTTTTTTTTTTTTTTTTTTTTTGGTCTGTTCCAAACCTTACTTACCACTGGTTCTGCTGAATGCTCTGAATTTCTTCAGTGGATGGTGAATGTTCTGTGTCCCCACCATTGAACCTTGCTTCTACCACATTGTAAATATCCTATAAATATTCATTAAACAAGTTGACTTGAACCACAGAAGCTAGTGAAGCATCATTTCTGCACTCATCTGGAACACCTTGCTTAACCCTTTTCATGTTTTTATTTGTTTAGTTTTGGTCTTTTTAAGACAGGGTCTCCCTGTAGCCCCAGCTGCCCTGGAACTCAATATGTAGACCAGGCTGGCCTTGAACTCACAGAGATCCACCTGCTTCTGCCTCCCAAGTGCTGGGATTAAAGGTGTGTGCCTTTAACCATGCAGCATTTTTTTTTAATTTGAAACTTGGATAGCCCCCAAAGTTCCCAAAGTACATTTACAGTAATACCAAAGCTGATAGTGTCAAAGTCAAGTATCGTGTCACAATCAGTTTTTTTTTTTTTTTTTTTTTTTTTCGTTCTTTTCGAGGGGACAGGGTCTCCCTGTAGCCCCCTTCTTTCCTGGAACCCATGTAGAACATGGCTGGCCTTGAACTCACAAAGATCCGCCTGCCTCTGCTCCCAAGCGCTAGGATTAAAGGGGTGTCCACCATGCCTGGCATTTAAAAAAAAAAAAAAATGAAATAATAAATTTCATGAAGTGATTCTCCATACTAATCTGAGGTTAAAGGAACTTTGGAATGTCGTTTTTGTTTGTTGTTGTTTTTAATAACATTTTTTTTTTTTTTTTTTTTTTCTGTGGTTCTTTTTTTAATTTTTATTTATTTTCTGTATGTGTTATGATGGTCTGTCTGCATGAAAGTCGGCACCCGTGTGTGCAATCTGCGGAGGTCCGAAGAGGGTTTGTACAAGAAAAATGTGGTTCTTGAGCTACAAGAGTCTGTCTCTAGAGTGTGCTTCCATAGAATGGTCTGTTGTTCTCTACCCTCAAGGTAGAGACCACCACCACCAGACTTCTCTGCTGAAAGGACTTGCTGCTCTGAGCTCTATTCTAGGGCCTTGGTCACTTCCTTGAAATGGGGCTCACAGACCGTACAAGGATTCATAATGCCTGAACTTTTGTCTCTTCCTCTTTGTTTTTTTTTTTTTTAATGTGCTTGATGAATGTACTTGTTCAAATGTAAGTTGTGAACCCATGTTGTGCAGTGAAGAGGAGATAAGAGGGACGGTGCTGGATTACCCTGGAATGGAATTATCCTGGGAATTGGAGTTACAGTTTTTTTTTTTTTTTTTTTTATGTGGGTGCTGGGAATATGACCCAGGTCCTCTGCAAGAGCTGTAGGTGCTTAAACTGCAGGCCATCTCTCCAGCCGCTTGTTCTGAGTTTTTTAATTTAATTACTTTTATGAGCATTTTGCCTGCATGTATATAAGTCTACTGCTGTCATGCAAAGCCCACACAGACTAGACAGGGCTTTGGAGCCCCTGGAACTGGAGTTATGGATGATTGTTAGCTTCCATGTTGGTGCTGGGAACCAAACCTAGGTCCTCCGGAAGAACAGCCAGTACTCAACCTCTGAGCCATCTCTCCAGCCCTCTTCTTTTTTTTTTTGAGACAGGGTCTGGCCCGGAATGTTTTACGTAGAGCAGGCTTGTCTCCAACTCACAGAGTTCCGCCTGCCCCTGCCTCTCCAGCACTGGGATTAGAGTGTACGCCACCCTACCCAACCTTGTTTCTCCCTTTTTTTGTCATGTGAAAACCCTACCACAGTTTCCTATAATTTCTAGGGTCTCCAGAACAGTGGCTCTGAGTCAGAGCTGTAGATCTTGGTCAGGGGTAATGATAGCTGTTCAAGGCCTAGCAATTCCTGGGCCAGAGGGTTTTCTAACACTTCAGACCTTAAAGTCATTTAATTAGCCAACTAGAAGCAGAAATCCTAGCTCTCTAGCTCAGTCTGTCCTCAGGCTAAGAGCTGTTCCTCTGCTTCTGCCTGGAGACACATCTTTACTCTAGTTCTGAATTTTATGCCTGGCAGATTGAGAAAGGATGTGGGAGCACCACTCACCTGCTGCCTATTTGTTGGTCTGTTAACACACTTATTAACCATATATTGTTAGGTTGTGTTCTAGGCTTTGGGCATACACTGGAAATTCTGTTGGAGCAAGACTATCAACAAGTAAGTGAAATATTACCAGTTATGATCCATAATTGTTGTGGGAAAGGCAGGAAGGGAGATGTGACAAGATCAAAGGAAAGATCAGAAGGTTTTGTTTTGTTTTTTTTTTGTTTGTTGTTTTTTGTCTTTTCGCGACAGGCGTCTCTTTTGTAGCCCCAGCTGGTTGTTTTTTTTGTTTTGTTTTGTCTTTTTTTCTTTGCATGTGTATGAATGTGTAACTGTCTGCATGCAGGTCTGTGCACCGTGTCGTGCAATGCCGCGGAGGTCAGAAGAGTGTCTCGCATTCCCCTGGAGCGGAGTCTCATGGAATTGGAGTTACAGACGGTTCTCGGCCGCCAATGGGTGTGGGGATCGAACCCGGGTCCTCTGCAAGAGCGTCGGTGCTCTTACCCGCTGGGCCATCCCCCCAGCCCCCGGGTTGTTTTGTTTTAAAAAGGAAATAGCGGGCTGGAGAGGAGGCCTAGCGGTTATGCGCCGACGCTCTTACAGAGGAAACCGGGTTCGATCCCCACAGCACCCACATGTCGGCCGAGAGCCGTTGAAAACTCCCGTTCCAGGAGACCTCCAGTTCCATGGGAAATCCGAGACCCTCTTCTGACCTCCGCGGCATTGCACGGGACACGGGTGCCCACCAACCTGCATGGCAGAAGTACATGTGATATACATTTACCGAAAAAAAAAAAAAAAAAAAAAGGAAATAGCAACAGTTGTCAGGGAGAAAAGGCTTGGAAGGATGGAGGCTTTCTGACCAAGATATGAGTACAGTAATATTGGAACTCTTCTGTACTTCCAGTCAGCCTGTAACTGGTAAAATCTGTTACTCTCGACAAAGGTTTTTCAATCTCATTTTAATTTTTTAATATTTATTCATTTTCCATGTGTGTGTGTGTGTGTTTGTGTTGAGGTTGGGGGGCATTACATACCAAGGTGTGATAGTGGAAGTCAGAGGATCACTTTAGAGAGTTCTCTTCCTGGGGGTCAAACCAAGGTCATCAGGCTTGGCTGCAAGTGCATTTACCTGCTGAGCCATCTAACCAGCACATCAGGTAGGTAGGTAGGTAGCTAGCTAGCTAGCTAGCTAGCTAGCCGGACAGACAGACAGACAGATAGACAGACAGACAGACAGATGATGAAGGAAGCTCAGAGAAGCCTTATGACTCACCTAAAGTCCATGAACTAAAAAGTGATGGAGTTGTTTTTTTTGTTTGTTTTTTAATTCTCTATTTACCAAGTCCTAGCCTAGTACTGATTCTATTTTCCTATACTCTTGGCAAAGCTTAGGTGCCGAACAATTGTAAACTTTTGGGGGTGGGCAGACATCAGGGTTTCTAGACAGTAGAATCAAGTCTCCTGAGTTGTTATGTCTCTTCCCCATTAAAGTCTCCTTACCTATTGCCCCCTTAGTATCTAAGGTTTATATTTGTCATCCAGATGAGAGTAACTCTATTCTTTTGCCTTTTGGTCAATGAAGGGAGGGAGTTGATGAGTAAAGAGTAGTACTCTATGGGGGCTGGAGAGATGGCCTAGTGGTTGGGAGCACTGACTGCTCTTGCAGAGGACCCAGGTTCGATCCCCAGCACCCACATGGTGGCTGGGGACCGTCTAACTCCAATTCCAGGGGAATCTGATGCCCTCTTCTGGCCTCCGAGGCATTGCATGACATGGGTGCACCAACCCACATGTGGACAGTACATTCATACACATACGAAAATAAATTTAAAAAAAAAAAAAAAAGAGTAGTACTCTAAGAGGGCTAGAGACATAGCCTAGTGGTTAAGAGCGCCGACTGCTCTTGCAGAGGACCCGGGTTCAATCCCTAGCACCCACATGGCAGCTGAGAACAGTCTGTAACTCCAATTCCAGGAGAACTCCAGTTACAGGGGAATCCTACACCCTCTTCTGACCTCCGCGGCATTGCACGACATGGGTGTACAAACCTATATGCAGACAGTACATTCATACACATGCAGAAATAAATAAAATTAAAAAAATAAAAAAGTAGTACTCTAGGGCCTGATAAATTTCAGTGAGGTTGAAGAAAATAAAACCTCAGAGTGACGCTTGGTCCTCTACCACTACGCAGTGTGGCATCTTTAAGGTGCTTACTGGCATATTTTCATGTTGTGCCAGGGACTGTGCAGTACATTAAAGTTCTGCTGAAAAATAACATTTTTTATCTTTTATTTATTCTTTGAAAATTTCATACATGTATATAATGTATCTTGATCCTGTTCACCACAACTCCCCCATCCACTCTGGACAGCCCCCAATACATCTCCTACCTTTATGCTATTTATTTATTTTTTTATACATCTGGGGCCTTTATGTATTTTTATTTCTTTTTTTATTAACAATAAGTAATAAGTTATGAGTACAAGCATCCTTCATGTAAAACCAATTTTCAAGCAGTTGTGCCCAAACCCACACTGCCCAAGACTCCCACCATCCAGCTGGAGGGGCTTGCATGTACAATCAAGTTGATCAAATAAGTGTCTAGTCTATATTGCTGTAGTTTCACCATTCACCCCAATTGCAGCCCTTACATTCTACCATGTCCCCTCTTCCGCAGATTGTTCCCTAGGCTTAGAAAAGGGTCACAGGTGGATGAGAAGCAAAACAGTCTACTTTCTCTGGAGATGTCATTTTGGACTCTGATCAGTTCTGGCTGTTTCCTTTCATGGGCTGACAGTTTGTCCAGGAATAACCTTTCATTCCTACTAATGAATCACAAGCAATTAGATATATAGGTATTTATTTTATTTTATTTATTTTTTCATGTGTATGAATGTACTCTCTGCATGTAGGTTTGTGCGCCCATGTCGTGCAATGCTATGGAGGTCAGAAGAGGGTGTCAGATTCCCCTGTAACTGGAGTTCTCCTGGAATTGGAGTTACAGATGGTTCTCAGCTACCGTGTGGGTGCTGGGGATTGAACCCGGGTCCTCTGCAAGAGTAGTTGGTGCTCTTAACCGCTAGGCTATCTCTCCAGCCCCATATAGGTATTTAAACAGTACTAATTATTATGGTAGACACAGATTTTGGATGGTACCCTAACCCATGAATTATGTTTTTTCTGTAAAAGATGACAAGGTCTTACTGTGGCTTATAACATCTCCTAACCACTAGAGGATGTAAGCTTGTGGCATCAGCTGTGAGTTATTCCTCCAAGGAGAGAGCTACTAGTCAATTAGATTTGGGATATACAGACATATAGCTGCCACTCCTGCACAGTACTTCCAGGCAAGTGAGGTGAAGCTGATCTATGAAAGGAGTCTTTGCCTTGACTCAGGAGACTAATATAATTTGCTTTATTGTTTTCGTGGCCTTTGGTAACACTCTCTGGTTTCCAGAGACCAACTGTAACACTTGCAAGTGCAGTCTAAATACATCAATTTCCATGTTTTCATCAGTTCTTTGACAGCAGAGCCTTACTGCCGACTCTTCTTGCAGGATATCCCAGTTTACAGGCAAGACTTTACCTTTTTGACTTTTGGTGGGTATTTTGGGGGGCTTGGAATTCCACTGGCCACATCTCCTATGGACAAATATCCATGTTCTGAGATAATTAGAGCTCTCCTGTATTAATACTTTTTGCTTAACTGCATAGGTTAACGAGACTTTAGTATTATATTTGGTTTCTGAATAGAGAATAACTTTCACAGTTCCTATGTCCATTAGTCATATAAAGAAAGCAGTTTTACCCGTTTTATAAGAGAAGGAACCTCTAATAACAGTCCAGTCTCTATTTACAGTGAGAGAATTAAGTCATTACCATTATGTTTTTCTTTGTTCTATGGAAAGGAGTTAGATAAGTCTCTCATATTAAAACTTTGTGGCACTAGAAGGTAAAGGTTCATTAGGACTCATTAAAACAGTTGTTACAAATAGGAACAACAGAGATGTTATGCCATGTATCAGTCTGAGGACTTTTTCTCTTCTTCATTCCTTTTTTTTTTAAAATTATTTAGTTATTTTATGTTTTTTTAAATAAATATAAGACCCGTGCCCCCCCATTCCCCCACCCCAACCCAGAGCTCTTCATGCGGGCCAAACATGCTTTTACATCTCTTTCTCAGTCCGTTCTCAATGTTCCCTCCATGAGAGATGTGACTGTTTTGACAGAAGTTCACTGTTTCAGTTAGTGCATCTTCGATGCAGTCCTTTCTTATGTTGCCTGTGGTGTGGGCGTCTGTTGTGGTTTCCAATCTGCTCATCATACCCAGCTGCGTTGGAAAAAGCTCAAGGGGCCGTGCACAAGAAATATAGCTAGGTAATGTCGGCATAACACTCAGCAGATTCTGATGGGAAACAATTCATCGATTTGTTTTTCTGGACTGTGTTACACTTCACTCAGCATGATGCTCCTCTAGCTTCCAGCCATTTTTCCTGCAAAAAAAGCTCATGAATGTCAGTTCTTTCTTTACTGGTGTATGATAGAACTCCCATTGTATCACGTATATAGACAGTCTCCACATTTTCTCTATCCAACCATCATCAGGCCGTAATGGAGAGCATTTTAGGTGGCTTCCATCTCCTTGCTATTGTGAACAGGAGAGCGAAGCAAACAGCGGCTGTGCATGTAGCTCTGTGGTGGGGTGAGCTCTTGGGGGTACCATGCCCAGAGTGGTATGGCTGGGATTCGGGTGGCAAGTTCATTCCAGTCTTCCAGGGTTCTCCCCACACTGCTTTCCACTGAGGTGGCTATATGAGTTTCCCACCAGCAGTGGAATTGAGGTTCCTCTTGCCCCCACAACCTCTCGCGCACTTGGATCATATTGTTTTCTTGTCCGCCTAGCAGTCCTTATTGGAGAAGGAGCTGAGTATCTTAAAGTGGTTTTTGATTTGCATCCTCTAATGATAGTTATGTTGAACCCATTCTATGAGTGTTCTCAGACATCTCATAATTACTCACCTTTGGATCATCGCTGTTCACTCTTTGTTCATCTTTATTGACAGTGGGTGGCGATTTGTCTTTTTCTTTCTTATCTTGTGTTTTGTTAGTAAGTTATATATTACTGAAATTCGAATGTTGTAGTAGCCTGTATTCGTGTGAAGGAATTCGCTCCCCACTTTGTGGGATTTTGCCTGCTCACTTTCCTTGATTGTTCTATTTGATAGTACAAAGCGTGTTGACTTATGAGTCACCAATTTGTCAATTGTCGACCTTAATCTTCCAGCGTAGCGTGCTTTTATTAGGAAGTCTTTTCCATCCATGTCTTAAGGCTGATGCCAACAGTTTTTTCTTCTACCCTACAGACCTATAGCACTTCAGTTTGGGGTTTCACCGTTGAGCTCGTTGATCCACTGGGAGTTGACTAATTGTTAGGGTCGAGGAGGTGGGATTATTATATTTCATTCTCCACAATGGTGATCCACGTTTTGCCAACACTGACTTGCTTGAAGATACGTCACTTTCTCCATTGTGTCTTCTTGGCCCCCTTTGTCAACAATATAAGATGGCTGAAATGTGTATGTGCTCAGATTGTGGAATCGTTGGCTTTTGTTATTGGCCCAGGCACGAGGTTCGTGGCAGTCAACGGCAAGGCATGTCTTTTAATGACTATAGCCCTGTAGGTAAGTTAGTTTGAACGTCCTGGTATAGAGATACCCACTCCCCCGCCCTCCATGTAGCTCTTTTTGCTCAGGTTGCTTTGGCTATTCGGGGTTTTTTGTTATTATCCAAATGAATTAAGGACGTTTTGTCTCCAAGCGCGGAAGAAACTCTTGGGGATTTTGTTGGATTGCTTATTTCTATAGTCTTAAGAATTCATGGATTTCGGTAAAAATGGACTTTTTTAAATGTTAAATTTTCTCCAATCCATGGACAATGGAGGTTTTGTCCCCATCTTCCATGATGTCTTCTTCAATTTCTGTTTCTTTAAGGTTTAAATTCTTTGTTGTAGAGATCTTTGGTAATCTTTGGTTAGGTTTGTTCCTTAGGGATTGTATTGTCTTGTTTGAGGCTTATTGTGAGTGGGAAGTTCTCTTTTATTCTTTCTTCATTAGTTCTTGTTCTTGTGTTTTTAATTTTTAAAAGTCCTTTTTTTTTTTTTTTTTCGTTTATTGTTTATCCTGCCATTGCTGAACTTGTTAATCATTTCTAGGAGTTTTTCTGGTGGAGTTTTTTAGCATCTCTTAAGTAAAAAAATCAATCATCAGCAAAAGGGATAGCTTGAACTTCCTCTTTTCCATTTAGTACTCCTTTTATTCCTTTTCTTCCTTATTGATCGTGCAGTTGTTTTCAAGCACTATATTGAAGAGGAGTGGGATAGAGGGGGCAACCTTGCAGAGTTCCTCCTTTTAAAGGCAATGTTTCCTGGTCGTTCTCCTCCCATTTGTAGGATGATACTGCGCTATGTGGGTTTCTGTTATGGATTTGAGACAGTAGGGGAATGATCCCTCCAATCCAATTCCTTCTAGGACTTAAGCATGAAGGATGCTGACTTTTGTCAAAAGCTTTTTCAGCATAATTGAGATATGGTGTGGTTTTTGCTGTTGCATTCCATTATGTGTCTAGATGATAGGTTATTATTGAATTTTGCGTATGATTGGAACCATCCCTGCAATCTCTGGTAATGAATCCAAACTTGGTCATGATATGAGGGATGAATCTTTTGATGTGTCCTGTATGCAATTTGACATATCCTGTTTAGAATTTTGGCATCTGTGTTCATTGAGGAGAGATGGGTTATAATTCTCTCCTTTTTAGTTTGGTACTTTGCCTGGTTTTTGGGAAAAATAGACGTGATGCTGGCTTCATGAAGGTAACTTCTGGCAGAATTCCACTCTATTGTATCGCTTCTACAGTTTTACAGTAATGAATTAAGTTAGTAGGATCTTTTTTGAAATGACTTCACTATGTATGTCTATCGCTGAAACCAATTCTGGGCCTGGTCTCTATTTTTTAGTTGGGAGATTTATTAATTACATATTTCAATTCTTTCTGATGTATTGTGGCTCTGTTTACGCTGTCCGATCTCATTCTTGGTTCGAGCTTTGTGAGATCCCGGATTCAGATTATCCATTTTTTTATATTGGTATTCTGTATTCATAATTTGGTAGAGTATACGGTTCTTGAGTATTCCTGTATGATTTGTTCTGGATCTTTTCCTCTGTCCGTTTGTGATATTTCCATCTTTTCATCACAGATTTTGTGTTGATTGGGAGAGTTGTTGCCTTCTTCTTTGGTTAACTGGGTTAGACGGTTGTCTATCTTGTGTTTATCTCTCTTTTCACAAGAACCAACTTTTTGGATGACTATTGAGTTATTGTTTTTTTCTCTGTTGTTTCACTTTCAATTCATTGACTTTCTGCTCTAGATTTTATATTTAGCTTCTTCTGTCCTGTTGCTGTTTTAGGGAGCATTTTCATACTGTTGTTGGCCTCAAAGTGCTTTTTTATGTAGGGCTAGTGTTAAATTATTCAGCCGTTGTTGTGCCTTTCTGTTTTTTGCTAATGTATAGGAAACATGCAGGGCTATCAACATTCGCTCGCATTAAAGGAACTCGCTTTTAAGGTATCGCCATATGGTTTTGTATGGTGTGTGTGTAATTGTCATATGTTCAGGACTGTCAGGTCCAGACGAATGCTTTTAATTTTTCCTTTTGGATCTCTTCCGTTGACTCATGTCATTATTCCGCGAGTGTTGGTTCGCGTGGCTCGATGTTAGTTTCTCCATTGTGTTCTTGAGGCAGTAGTGCTTATCCGTGGTGTTGAGTGATTTGAGGACTTTTAGCACTGGTGGTACTTGATAGAATGCCATGAAATTATTATCAATCTTTTTGTATTTGTGTGGAGTTCTCTTTCTTCGCAGTGCTCCCATAGTATTGGGTGTCGATTTGGAGATATGTCGTATGAGGACGGTCATGAGTATAGTAAGTGTATTCCTCATGGTATTTAGTGCGTGGAGATTCTAGTGGCATAGAGGGGTCTCATGAGGTCCATTTGGTGTATCATAGTTGGTTGTTGAAGGTTGCAGATTCTCTACGTGCCCCTTTTATTCTTTGTCCGTGTTTGCCTATCCAATAGGCTCTCAGTGGGTAATTAAAGCCAAGATCCCTAGGCATAGGTATGCGAGGTTTATGTGTGATTGTGGTGCTTGGACTAATTGTCTTATTAAGTTTGGTGTACCGAGTTTGGGGCATAATTTTCATGATTGTGAAATCTTCGGGTGAATTTTGTCCTTTGATGAAAATTAGATGGCCTTCTTTGTCCTCTTCGGAGGTCTGTTAGCTTGAAGTCTATTTTAGGTCTAGTACGAAAATAGCAACACCTGCGTTCCTTTTGTGGTACCATTTGCTTGGAATATTTTTTCCATCCGTTCACTTTAAAGGGGTGACTTGAAGGAAGAGGTTTTTCTTGTAGACAGCATAATATGAGGTTTTGTTTCCTAATGCCAATCTCCAGTCTATGTTTTTTGATTGGGAATTTGAGTCCATTAATATATTGTCGTCCTTTTGCCTTATTATCCATTTGTGTGTTTGGGTTTAGTTTTTCTACTTTGCAGTTATGCTTTTATTGATTTCTCTTTCTAGGTGCCTGGGATGGTTGCTGCTTTTCTTCTGTCCTTTGATTGCTCAAGTATTCTCTGAAGGGTTGTTTTTTTCTGGATATTTATTTTCAAGTTGTTTTTGTCATGGAAGGTTTTCTCTCTCCTTCAACTTAGTTTACATTTTTGCTGGATATAGTAACCTGGGTTGGCAATCTATTATCCTTTAACACTGGGAATGCTTTGCTCCAGTTTTCTTCTTGCTTTCATAGTTTGCATTGAGAAGTCAGTTAAATTCTGATAGGTTTGCCCTTATTGGTCACTCGTTTGGTTTTTTCTCTGTGTGGCTTGGAAGGAATTGTGGGTGTCTTTGTTTTGGGTGTCTAGCATTTTAAACTATGATGTGGCGTGGAGAATTTCTTTTCTGATCTGTCTGTTTGAGTTCTATGTGCTCTTGTATTTGTATTGGTTTGCTTTTTTAGTTTGGGGAAGTGTTCATCTGTTATTCTGTTGAAGATCTGATCAATACCATTCTCTTGGATTCTTCTCCTTCCTCTATTCCTATGATGCAGAGGTTTGATCTTTTCATAGTGTCCCACAGTTCCTGGTTGTTCCACTTTTGTGTATTTTAAATTTTTCATAATCTTTCCTTATGTTTTTAGTTGTTCTGTGTTATCTTCCAGGTCTGATATTGTTGTTCTGCTTCCTCCATTCTGCTTCTGAGGCTTTTTCCAATTCCTTCCTTCTTGATTGGATGAGTGTTTGATTTCCTTTTTCATTTCCATCTTCTGATTCCTTTTGTATTTCTACTTCTTTTTGGAGCTTCCAACTCTTCCTGTAGCTCTTTGCTTCACTGGTTTGGTTTCCTTATCTTTTTCAGTGTGGGATCTTTCAAGGGTTTTCCAGTTCCGTCCAGAGTTGTCCCAGTCTCTCTCTCGTCCTCGGTTGAGTTCTTCATCTCTTTCTAGTTCTTGATTGTTTTTTCTAATCTGTAGTCTTTAAATATGTTCCCATTTTTGTTTCTGATATTTGTGTCCTGGGACATCCCCATGCGGATCCCACTATAGGAATCTTCCATAGGGTTGGTAGAGCTTGATGGGGATTATCCTGCCCTTTCCCGTGTTGTCTTTTCTTCGTGTTCCTGGCATATGGGCTTCTCCTTGCCTGTATTCCAATGTGAGTCCCAAATGCCTCTTCACTGTTTTGAAGGCTTGCTTTGCTTGCCTCCTTCAGATGCCTTTGTAATCCCAGTTGGGTGGGGGGCGGGGGAGCCTGTGGGCGGGCTCTTTAGTCCACACCCCAGCACCTGCACTTGCCTGAGCTGGTCTCTGGAGATCTCAGATCTCAAGAGTCACACAACCCTACCTTTTATATCAGCTGGGGGGATAACTCCGCCCCCACAGCCACAAAAGCCAATTAAGCCAAAGACAACTGGATTAACGGATTAACTATATTAAATCAATCAACAGTCAGCCTTACTGAAGCACCCAACTGCTGCCTACCTACCTGCGCTTGCCTCAGCTGGTCTCTGGAGATCTCAGATCCTATTTATTTATGTCTTTTTGAGACAGGGTTTCTCTGTAGCTCCATCTGTCCTGGAACTTGCTATGTAGACCATGCTGGCCTTGAACTCACAGAGATCTGCCTACCTCTGCCTCCCAAATGCTAGAATTAAAGGCGTGTGCCACCACACCCAGCTCTTTTTATTTTTAATATTTTATGTATATGAGTGTTTTGCCTGGATGTATGTAAGTGCACTATGTGTGTGCCCACAGAGTCCAGAAGAGGGCATCAGATCCCCTGGAACAACTTGAGTTATGGATGGTTGTTCACTACCACGTGGATCCTGGGAACCTAACCTGGATCCTCTGTAAGAACAGCATGTGCTCTTAGTCACTGGCCTCTCTCTCTAGTTCCCCTACCCCCATATTTTTGATAAACCACTGTATCCACTTAGTAGTGCCTAATATAATGTTGACTGATTTGTTTGCTTGATCTTGTGATGGTCTTGTGAAGGTAACCATAGCTGCATTGAGTTCATAAGTGCGATGGCCATGTCATAGGCACGCCTTCCTATATCTTCTGGCTCTTACATTCTTTCCAGCACATCTTCCTGACACATATACTCTATGTTCCCAGAGCCTTGGGGCAGGGTAATATAGATATCCCATTTAGGGCTGAGCACTCAACAGTCGCTTGTTTCCAGAACTTTAACCAGTTATGAGTCTCTGCATTAACTGTTGCCTGCTGGAGAAAGAAGCTGCTCTGACCAAGATTGAGAGCAGGAATAATTACAAACATAAATATTCAGAAGGCAGTTTGAACATGTCCATTTAGCAAAACAACAGTAGTAAGTTCTGCTGCCTGAGGGTCTATAACCTCCTGAACCATGAACTTCTGACAGGGTTTACAGAACCAGACATGAATTCCCTTCTGTGAAGTAAGCCTCAAATCCAGTCAGAAAGCTGTTAGTTATCTCGATGATTTTCATGCCACTCTTGTGCCAGTGTGCACATTTTGCCTGGCAGGTTGGTACTACAGTATTCAGGGTTCACCTTTGGTTAATACCATTGATGATTTTTCCCCTCAGCAGCCAGCAGGGAGGAAGTTTTCAAATCAGTTCTGGCTTGATTCCCTGCAGAAAAGTGTGTGTGGTATCTTCAGCAGTAGAGCCTTATCATCTAGCTCTGGTGATTAACCAAGAGTAGTGGCAATAGAGCCTGAATGTATGGAGAAACTCTGGAGACCTCCCTCACCAACAGAGAGGTATTCCATATCTGGCACTGAGATTTTTCATTTAGTAGTCCATGTCTTCAAGGGGAAGCATTGTCCACCCATGCAAGTTCCTTTTGTTCAAACTCCCTTTATTATATTTTTAATTAGATTACAAATTAGTGGATTTCCATAACAGTTTTTCATATATCCTTAGTTTTGGTTAAACCACCACCTACCCCTTCCTCTATCCTCTCTCTCTGCTCCAATCTCCCCTTAAACCTTTAATGCTTATTAAACCCCCATTTTATTTTCATATCACATGTGTTCTGTCCCTCCACTTAAGGCCTTTTTCCTTCTCCCTCTCATAGGCTTCTCTAGCTTCCTCACCTCTACAAATACACCAAATTAAATACAGCTAAACTTGAAGCACATATGAGAATATACAATGTTTGTCTTGCTGGGCCTGGGTTACCTCATTTAGTATAATATTTTCCAGTTTCATCCATTTCCCTGCATGTTTTCTAATTTCATTTTTCTTCACAGTAGAATAAAATTCTATTGTATATATACCACATTTTCATTATTCATTCAACAGTTGATGAACATCTAGATTGATTCCATTCCCAAGCTATTGTGAGTAGAGCTGGATGTGCAAGTATCTCTTTAGGTGAATATGAAGTACTTTGGGTATGTACTCAGTAGTGGTATAGCTGGGTCATATGGTATATCTGTGTTAGAACTAAAAGCTGAGGTCCAAGGACCCCACCGATACCACACAAAGAACATGTGGACAAAGTGGAAGTAGCTCAGCAAGGCAGGTTTTTACTTTTGCAAAAGGGTGGGTTGCATGATCCAGCAAGCTCACAGGACCTGGAAGCTTGGTGGGCTTTTATCCCTAACCAAGAGTACTGTCTTTTCCCAATTGGCTGGAGTCTGACCTCACAGTCTTTCCCAGTTGGCTAGTTTAACAGAATTGGCTCAGAGGAAGGGGGAAGAATTCTGCTGCCCTGGGTCATCAGGTTTGGGAATGCCTCAGGGCCTTTTCTTAGACAAAAGTCAAAAGATCTGTTGGGATTAAAAGATTAGAATTCTTGGGCTGGAGAGATGGCACCACAGACTGCTCTTACAGAGGACACACGTTCCATTCCCAGCACCCACATGGTGGCAAAGAACCATCTTTAAGCCGGGCCTGCACACCTTTAATCCTAGCACTTGGGAGGCAGAGGCAGGTGGATCTCTGTGAGTTCAATGCCAGGCTGGTCTACAGAGTGAGTTCAAGGCCAGCTGGGGCTCTAGGGAGACCCTGTCTCAAAAAAAAAAAAAAAGAAAAAGAAAAAAAATAGAATTCTTTTTCTTAAACCAAGTTTTGCAGAGTTTGAAAGAATAAACTAACATTTAGTGTTTTTTACATCTATTTCTAGCTTTTTTGAGAAGCCTCCACAGAGGTTTGCACTAATGCACACTTCACCAACAGTGGAGGGTCCATTCCCTTTCCCCACATCCTCATCCTCACCAGCCTATGTTCTTTCTTTCTTTCACTTTCTCCCTCCCCTCCCGTCTCTCCCTCCCTCTCTTCTCTCCCCCCCTTCTCCTGTTTTTAAAGACAGGGTCTTCCTGTAGTCCCAGCTTTATTTATTTATTTATTTATTTATTTATTTATTTATTTAAAGGACAGTCTCCCTGTAGCTTCAGCTGCTGGTCTGGAACTTGCTATGTAAACCAGGCCAGACTAGCCTTACTCTCACAGAGATCTGTCTCCCTTTGCCTCCCAAGTGCTAGGATTAAAGGTGTGCACTACTATGCCAGGTGTCGTATGTTTTCTCAATGATAGATAGCCTTGCTGACTGGGATGAGATGGAATATCAAAGTGGTTTAATTTGCATTTCCCTGGCAGCTAAGGGTGTGAACACTTTAAAATGTTTATTAACCATTTATATTTCTTCTTTTGAGAATTTGGTTCAGTTCCACGGCACTCTTTTTTCTTGATGTTTAATTTCTTAAATTCTTTGTGTATTCTAAATCCTCCATCAATAGTTTTTACTGTTGTATTGAGGTATAATGCACATACCATAAAGTTACCATGTTAGAGTGTACAGTTCAATCATTTTAGTATATTCTAAGTTTTGTAGTTATCACTACTGTCTAGTTCCACAATATTTTAATCACCTGCCTCAACTTTGGATCCACTGGCAGTTAACTGCCCATTGTGCTCTCTCCCTAGCCCTTGAAAGCACTAATCCACTTTCTATCTCTGTGGACTTGCCCACTGTGGATATTTTGTATAAATGGAGTCATACAATATGTGGCTTATTGTATCCAACTTCCTTTACTTAGCATTTTTTTTTAATTTATGTGTATGAGTGTACTGTCTGCATGTAGGTTTGTGCATCCATGTCGTGAAGTGCCTCGGAGGTCAGAAGAGGATGTTGGATTCCCCTGGAACTGGAGTTAAAGACGGGTCTCAGCCGCCATGTGGGTGCTGGGAATTGAACCCCGGTCCTCTGCAAGAGCAGTTGGTGCTCTTAAACGCTAGGCCATCTCTCCAACCCTGTACTTAGCATATTTTAAAGACAAGACAAACGTGGTAACAGGGTATCAGTAGGTTTTTATGGTTCAGTAACGTTCCATTGGATGAATGGGTAAGACCACCTTTAGTTTATCCATCATCAGTTGATGGCTATTTGGATTGTTTCTATTTTTTTTTAACCAATGTTTTATTGAAGCTCTGTGCATTTTATACAAAATTACAAATCAAATCTAGACCCATGCCTCCCTCCCTGTCCCCCCACCCCACCAGAGCTCATGCATTCTGCCAAACATGTTTTTCATCTTTTTCTCAGTCTCTCTCAAAATTCTCGATGCAGAAGTTTACTGTTTCAAGCAGAAGTTCATCGTTTCAGTCAGTTCTTTGACGCAGTCTTTCTGTTGTTATTCCTTCCAATATGCATCACTCCAAAATATGCACATATGCATGTCACATATATCATGGATTTTAGCATCGTCAGCTTATGTTTTTTTTTTTTTTTTATTAGGCCGAAAGATGTCATGTTTGAAGTCTCCTCCTTGGCAAGCCCAAACCACCATCAGTTCTGCCCTTGTGTTCCACACTGGGGTTTTCCCTTCCCATGGTCACCAAATGAGGTCCAGTAAGCACTGTGTCCTGTCTTGATCTTCCTGTACTGGTCTCCATGATACAGCCTAGGTAGTCCCAACAGTGGGACTCTATATTCTGAAGAGGCAGAAACCTCAGTAGTAGCTCAGTCCACAAGTTGGATGTCTGGATTGTTTCTATTATAAATGATGTAGCTATGAACTTCTATGTACAAATTTTTGTGTAAATATAGTTTCATTTCCCCTGGCTTCATACAAAAGAAGAGTCTACCTGATGATATAGAAATCCTAACTAATTTCCAAAGTGGTTTCACCATTTTGTATTTCCACTGGCAGACTGTGAGGGTGTGGTTCCTCACAGCTCCACCAGCACCTGCCTTCTCTTTTTCTTTTTTTAAAGATTATTTTTATTTATTTTTTTTTGAGACAATCTCATTATGTAGCTCTGGCTGACCTAGAACTTGCTATGTAGACCGGGCTGGCTTTGAACTCACAGGGATCCTCTTGCCTCTGCCTTCCTAGTGCTTGGATTAAAGACCATGTGCTACCTCACCTGGGTAAGATTTTTTTTTTTTTTAGTTTTTATTATTTATTTAAAATAAATTATTTACATTATTATTATTATTTTGTCTTTTTGAGACAAGGTCTCCCTGTAGCCCCAGTGGGACTGGAGCTCACTATGTAGACCAGGCTGGCCTTGAACTCACAGAGATCTGCCTATCTTTGCCTCCCCAGTGCTAGGATTAAAGGCATATGCCACCATGCCTGGCTTATTATTTTTATTTTATGTGTATGGATGTATTGCCTGCATGTAAGTGCACCTGTGTCATGACATGCCCAAAGAAGTTAAGAAGAGGGCATCAGATTCCCCTGGAACTGGAGTTACAGATAGTTGTTAGCTACCCTGTTGGTGCTGGGCATTGAACCTGGGTCCTCTGCAAGAGCAGCCAGTGCTCCTAATCCGAGTCATCTCTCCATCCCTGAGATTTATTATTTTTATTTATATATGTGTGAATGTCTGCCATATGTGTACAGGTGTCTGTGGAGGCCTGAAAAGGGTGTCAGATCTGGAGTTAGAGTTACAGGCAGTCATGAGCTGCCTGACAAAGGGGACTAGGATCTGAACTCAGGTCGTCTGGAAGTGCAGCCAAGTGCTCTTAACCACTCACTCAACCAGCCTGTTCAGGGGTTTTTGTTTTTTGTTTTAATTAAAAAAAATTTTTTTTATTGTATGTGCATAATATTTTTGCCTGCATGTATGTAAGTGCACACATATATATTGCCCAAAGAGACCAGAAGAGGGTGTCAGATCTCCTGGAACTGACTGCTGAACCATCTCTAGCTCCTGTTTTTTGTTTGTTTTTATTTAAGAGAGGGGTTTGCTGTATAGCCCAGGCTTCCTGAAACCTGAAGCTGTCTTACCTCAGCTTCCTGAGTGTTGGAACGGCAGGCACACTCTCCTACCTACCCAAACCCACTTCTTTCTGTTTTTGGATTTTTGGTTTCTCTCTCTCTCTCTCTCTCTCTCTCTCTCTCTCTCTCTCTCTCTCTCTCTCTTTCTCTTTTTCTCTTTCTCTTTCTTTCTCTCTTTCTTTCTCTCATTCATTCATTCATTCATTCTTTTCCCCAGGGAAACCTCCAGCTCCAGCTCCTGGCTGTAGTAATCCTCCTGCCTCAGCCCCTTTGTAGCAGGGTCTGCAAGTATAGGCACCTAGCTCTTTCTCTTTGATCACAGCCATGGTAGTTTGATTTACTTTTCCTTACTGGCTGCAAATGTCTTACATCTTTGTTTTTATTATTTGCATATCTTCTTTGGAGATAAGTTGATTCAGAGCCTTTATTTTCTGTTTGGGTTATTTGTCTTTTTAATTGTTAAGGAGTAGATAGAATTTTAAAGCTGGGGGTGTAGCTTTGTGTAGCATTCCTAATATGCATGAGGCCCTAGGTTCAATTCTCAGTAGCCAGTTCTTAATACCATGATTGTGCAGGCACATGCCACACAACTGGACCAAAGATAAAAATTTTTTCTTTTTTTTTTTTTTTTTTTTTTGTTCTTTTTGAGACAGGGTCTCCCTGTAGCCCCAGCTGTCCTGGAACTCACTCTGTAGACCAGGCTGGCCTTGAACTTACAAAGATCTGCCTGCCTCTGCCTTCCAAGTGTTAGGATTAAAGGTGTGTGCCGCCGCGCCCAGCCAAAGATAAAATTTTAACCTAAAGCACTTGCATTTGTTGGGCTCCATTTCTTCAGATTTTTTTGTTTAACATGTGTGTGTGTGTGTGTGTGTGTGTGTGTGTGTGTGTGTGTGAACAATTTACAGACTCAGCTCTCTTTTTCTACCATGTGGGTTCCAGGAATCAGACTCAGGTCATCAGGCTTGGTGACAAATGTCCTTACCTGCTGTGCCATCTCATTGACCCACTTAGATCTTTGTGACATTTTGTTTTGTTGAGACAGGGTCTGCCTATAACCCCAGCTGAATTGGCACTCACTATGTAGACCAGACTGGCCTTATCTCAGAGATCCACCTGCCTTTGCTTCCCGAATGCTGGTACTAAAGGCATGAGCTACTACATTCAGCTCCTCATTCATCTTAAAAATGTAAAAGTTGGATTTGATCTCTTGAGCGGGTTTTGTTGCTGCTGCTGCTGCTGCTGCTGCTGCTGCTGCTGCTGCTGCTGCTGCTCATGAGTTTTTGAGACAGGGTCTCATATAGCCCAGGAGCTGAGGCAGACCTTGAACTTTTGATCCTTCTCTTTCCCCTCTCAAGTGTTACAGGCATGCACCATCATCCCCAGCTTTAACTCGAGGTATTATTTAATCAGTGATATTTGAGTTGTTCTTTTTAGTTTGTACTCAGATAATGTAGTATAGTCTACTTCTGGGTATATAAATTTTGTGTCAAATAGACCTGATTTCTAGTTATTTAACCCTTTAAGCCTGTTTTCTACCTTTAGAAAAATGAGAAAAGTAGTGATTCTTTCATAGGGATTTTCTAAAGATTAAGTAACGCATATGATGAAGTCCTTAGTAAACTACCTGACATTGTTCAGAATTCAGTAACTGTCAGCTGTTGTCATAATAACATTGTTACCTGATCTCATAAGTTTCCAGCTGGAAGAGGAGCACTGCGCTCCCTGGATGATTTCTTCAGTGGTGGAGCTTTCTGGGAATCATGTTGTTTAAGTTATCCATTGCCACTAACAAACTGCCCAACAGAAACTTCATGTAATAACCACTTATTTTCCTCATTATTCTGAAATTGACTGAGTTGAGCTAGCAGCTGCTCTCAGGGTCTCTGCTACAGTTGTAGTCAGGTTAGGATGGGGCTGGGATTCAAATACTACTACCCTGGCACCTGTGCTGAGAGGACCCAGCAGCTAGGCTTTGACATCATAGAGCTCCTCAGGGATCTCTTTCTCCACTCCCACACCCCCATGGAATTTCCAGATTGCCTTTTTATTCTTTCCATTGTGGCCTGAGGCTGCCAGAATGAATGTCCCAGGAGCATGCAGAAATGACAGCCATTAGTTGAAGGAATTGGAAAGGCCTGCTCAGAATCAGGGAGGAGATAGAGTGTAAGCTCTGCTTCTCTTTATTTGTTTAGAAATTCCTTGAAAATTTCATACATGTATGTTTTGTATCCTGGTCATTTTCACAGTACTCTTATCTGATCCCCCTCCTACTCCAAACACCGTCTTCCAACAAGTCCTCCTCTTTCATGGATTTTGTTGTTGTTTTGTTTTGTTTTGTTGTTTTGTTTTTTTTTGTTAGCCACTGAGTTTAATCAGGGTTTCTTGCATGAGCATTGGTAGGGGTAATTTACTGGAAATGGGCAACTTATTGATGGCTACACCACTGAAGAAGATGATTCATCTCCCCCAGCACCTCTTCACCTGCCAGCGGTACCACGAGGAGGGGTAAGGCTTCCATTCATAATGGACTGTGTTGGGCCCAGCCTTGTGCAGGTAACCATAGCTGCTGTGAGTTCCTGAATGGCCATGTTCAAAAGATAGTGTTTTGTAGCACACTCCACATCATCTGGCTTTTACATTCTTTCCTTCTCCTCTTCCATGATGTTTCTTGAGCCTTGGAGCAGAGTGATATCTTTAGGCCTGAAGCTCCACCTCTTGATGGGAGTGACAAAAGTCTGGAAGAGCATCAGGGATAGGAAATGTTGCTCACCATACTTTGGGAATTTCTGTTTCTAACAATTAATTTCACTCATTAATTTTTTTTTTGTCCTTCCACTCAAATACCAGTTCAAAATGAACTTACTAGTAAAGTCTTACCTGATTAGCTGTCCTTGATTTGGGTTTCTTTTTTCTTTTTCTTTTGAAACAGGCTCTCACTTTGTAGTCCTGTATGGTCTATGTAGACCAGACTAGCCTTGAACTCACAAAGATCTGCCTGTGTCTGCTTCTCCAGTGTTGGGATTCAGGGTATGCCTGGCCAAATTTCTCCTACATAGATCCCTGTTGATTCTTTTAAAAAATATATTATTTTTTAAAATACTTTCTCTTTTTTTTTATTCTTTATGTGTATGAATGTACTATCTGCATGCAGGTCTGTGCACCCATGTTGTGCAATGCTGCAGAGGTCAGAAGAGGGCATCGGATTCACCTGGAACTGGAGTTAAAGACGGCTCTCAGCTGCCATGTGGGTGCTGGGGATCGAACCCGGGTCCTCTGCAAGAATAGTTGGTGCTTTGACTCGCAGGAGTTATAGAAAGGTATCTGCTTTCCCCAGAGAAGTTTATTCCCAATAAAGAAAACTCTTTTCGTATGTGTGCGTGTACATAAGCACACATGTGTTCCATGAAGAGAATCTGACAAATAGTGCTTAACAACCAGGAAGCACAGAATAAGCAAAAGGACAGGAAGACTCCAAAAGTGGCAATACTTAAAATTTTCTTCTCTTCAGCTAAGACAAGTAAAAATGCAAAACTGATGCAGTCTCTGTTGGTAATTTCCCCTGACTCCAGATTGACATTTCCATTAGTAAGGTCTCTTCATTAAGGTTCTGATTCATTTCATTTCCTGTCCTGGTGATCAAACACTTGATGACTTTTATTAGGGTTCTGTGGCCCGGGCCCAGGCAAAGAGTAAGAATCCACTTAATAATCATTGTAGCACCAAGTACTTACCATACAGTGCTTTTATTGTTCAAAGCACTTTCCATCTACCTTGCCATCTATTTGAGGAAGAGCCTAGGATCTTTCTCCAGATGAGCTGGTTTCCATCCTTCTCTTTTTTTTCTGGGAGTGGGCTGCCCCAGGACACAGTATGTTCTAGTTTCTCTTCAATTGCTATGACAAAACACTTTGACCATTACCAACTTGGGGAGGAAAGGGTTTATTCCTCTTACATTTCCTAGGTCACAGTTCATCACGTAGGGAGGCCAAGGTGGGAACTCAGGGCAGGAACCTGGAGGCGGGAGCTGAAGCACAGGCCATGGAGGATGCTGCTTTTGCTCCAAGCGCTGGCCCATGCTCAGCCTGCTTTCTTTTTTTTTTTTCAAATATATTTTTTTAATTTTTTATGTGTATGAGTGTACTGTATTGTCTGCATGTAAGTTTGTGCCCCCCGGTCAGAAGAGGGTGTCAGATTACCCTGGAACTGGAGCTAAAGACGGTTCTCAGCCAGCATATGGATGCTGGGGTTTGAACCCGGGTCCTCTGCAAGAGCAGTCTGCTCTTAACCACTAGGCCATCTCTCCAGCCCCTCAGCCTGCTTTCTTTTTCTTTTTTTTTTTTGGTCTTTTCAAGACAGGGTCTCCCTTGTAGCCTCAGCTGTCATGGAACTCGCTCTGTAGACCAGGCTGGCCTTGAACTCACAAAGATCTGCCTGCCTCTCTGCCTCCTGAGTGCTAGGATTAAAGGCGTGTGCCACCATGCCCAGCAAAGAGATTTTTTTTTTTTTTTGGTCTTTTCCTCAGCCTGCTTTCTTATACAATACCCACATCACTCAACCATCAAGAAAATACCACAGGTATTACCAGACATAGGCACAGGTGAGTCAGATGGAGGAAATTCCTCAGCTGAGGCTTCCCTCAACCTAGTAGGTGTGTCAAGTTGACACTAAAGCTATCCAGCACACGGTGTTTTACAGCTTGTTCCAAATTGACCCCCACCCCCCTTACAGCTTAGCTCCCATACCTTTCCTTCACTCCTAGTGATTAACAGGGAATCTACTCACCTGTGTCACCACCCAGCCTGTCCTCATCAATCTCCTGAAAAGCCTTTTATATGAAAGCTACAAGATTAGAAAATAAACTAACTAGGGCAAGATTGCATCAGATCCCCTTGAAGCTGAAGTTACAAGTCATTGTGAGCTGCCCACTGTGGTTGCTGGGAATTGAACCCCAGTCCTCTGCAAGAGCAGTACAATGTGGTGCTAACCACTGAGCCATTTCTCCTTCCCTGTCTCTGCCCTTTTTTTTTTTTTGTCTTTTCGAGACAGGGTCTCCCTGTAGTCCCAGCTGTCCTGGACCTCAACCAGGCTGGCCTTGAACTCACAAAGATCCACCTGTCTCTGCCTCCCAAGTGCTAGGATTAAAGGCATGCGCCACCACGCCTGGCTCTCTGCCTTTTTAATGAATCGGAAGACTAATTCAGAAACAGAAAGCCTTAGAACCTAGAAGCAACCTAATGCTTTCCACTAGAGCAGAGTAAAGGCTTTCCCCAGGACTGTTGATTGCCTTGGTAAAGTTAAGGAGCCTCCTTTTCTTTTTGGTTTTACTTTGAAGTTTTGTTTAGCAATTGATGACTTTTAAAAAATATTTATCGATCTCAAATTGATGTGCTTGTACTATGCTTCAGGTTATGGGGATTTGATATTGATAAACACATGCTTAAGCCATGGCATGTGATCAAAAAGTTTGAAAGGAATAGTCAAACAAGACACCAGAGGAATGACATCTGACACATCTTTTAAAGATTTCTCTCATATTAGTAGACCAAGGATTCAAGAAAAAAGAAGAGCTATTAAGCTGTTACAGTAATGTAGGCAAGAGATGATGGGCATATTTATTTGAATGTTACAGACACAGATTTCTTATACTATGGAAAGGGTTGGGTTTTTGTTTCCTTCCCCCATGCATTTTATCTTTAAAATTTTTGATGATCAGAGGAGAGGACTATAACTTGTACTAACTTGTTATTTTGTCAACTTGACATAAACTGGAGTCACCTAGAAAGAAGGACTCTCAATTGAGAAATTTCCTCCATCAGATTGATCTGTAGGCTGTCTATATAGCAAATTGATGCATAAGGGCCCACTGTGGGCAGTGCCACCCCTGGGCAGGTGGGCCTATTTAGGAAAGGTAGCTAAGCAAGCCAGTTAGCGGTGTCCTTCCTGTCTTCTCTCCTTCAGTTCCTGCCTTGAGCTTCTGCATCTGACCTCCCTTAGTAGTCGATTGTAGCCTGAGCGCTGTAAGCTGGAATAAAACCCTTCCCTCCCCAAGTTGTTTTTGGTCAGTGTTTCATCACAGCAAGAAAAAGCAAACTAGAACACAGCTGTATCCTAAAGTCAAGAGATAAAATATCAAGTACTTAGCAGACTGGGCATCTCCCTTATCCACAGACAAGTTTTCTGAGGATTAGTGAATTGGCTAATTTAATTGCTACTTCATTTACCTTTCATGACTTCACAGTCCACAGCAATTTATTTTGAATCATAATAATCCCTTATGTTTGTACAGCGCTTTGCAGTTTTAGTTTGTTTTCACACACATTCCTTTAAAAAAAAAAACTTTTTTTAAATTATTTATTAGTTTTTGTGTGTATGAGTGTACTGTCTGCATGTAGGTTGGTGCACCTGTGTCGTGCAGTGCTGCGGAGGTCAGGAGAAGGTGTCGGATTCCCCTGGAACTGGAGTTAAAGATGGTTCTTAGCCACCATGGGGGTGCTGGGAATCGAACCCAGGTCCTCTGCAAGAGCAGTCAGCGCTCTTAACCGAGCCATCTCTCCAGCCCCCTCACACACATTCTTTTTATGCAGCAGCTTTATTGAGATATAGTGGCATGATGAATGTGTTCTTAAGGTTACCACTGTTATCTAATTCCAGACATTTTCACCATCCCGAAAGAAAACTTTGGCCATTAGCAGTCACTTCCTCTCTTGTCCATAGACACAAGCAGCCACTCTTCTTTTGTTTCCATTACTTGCCTATTTGTAGCATTTCATATAAATGGACTCATACAGTATGTGGCTTTTTGTGTCTGGCTTCATTCATTTACCATAATACTTTGAAGATTGATCATATTATAACATTCTGCACTGTTTTTAAATTTTTTTTTTTTATGTGTATGAATGTACTGTCTGCATGTAGGTCTGTGCACCTGTGTCGTGCAATGCTGCGGAGGTCAGAAGAGGGCATCAGATTCCCCTGGAACTGGAGTTCTCCTGGAATTGGAGTTACAGATGGTTCTTTCTCAGCCGCCATGTGGGTGCTGGGGATCGAACCCGGGTCCTCTGCAAGAGTAGTCGATGCTCTTAACCGCTAGGCCATCCCTCCAGTCCCATTCTGCACTCTTTTTTTTTTTTTTAATTTTATTTCTGTATGTGTATGAATGTACTGTCTGCATGTAGGTTTGTGCACCCGTGTCGTGCAATGCCGCGGAGGTCAGAAGAGGGTGTCGGATTCCCCTGAAA
>VZQC01013164.1:1708865-1719933 GCA_009823505.1 Rhizomys pruinosus | reverse complement strand
ACCAAAAAAAAAAAAATATATATATATATATATATATGTTTGTGCTGATTATTTGTGCTATCTCTCCAATATGTGTGCTTAGAACTTGCTCATGCGTTGAATGATTAAAGAACCATCTGCGCCGGGCGTGGTGGCACACGCCTTTATTTTTTTTTTTTTTTGGTCTTTTTGAGACAGGGTCTCCCTGTAGTCCCAGCTGTCCTGGAACTCACTCTGTAGACCAGACTGGCCTTGAACTCACAAAGATCCGCCTGCCTCTGCCTCCCAAGTGCTAGGATTAAAGGCGTGCGCCACCACGCCCGGCCTGCACTCGGGAGGCAGAGATAGGTGGATCTCTGTGGGTTCAAGGCCGGCCTGGTCTACAGAGCGAGCATCAGGACACCTGGTACTAAAAGGGAGACCCTGTCTCAAAAATACCAAAAAAAGTGTAAAACCAAAAAGGAAAATAAAACAACAAACCACACACACACACAGATATTTAAAAAAAAAAAAAGAACCATCTGCATGTTCAGACAGATAAAATGCAGAAATACATGCATATTAATTTTCTCCCATTTTAAATTCTATAGACTGCCTAGTTTTATGATCCAGCAGCATTCTGATGTGGACTGACTTTTATTGCCAGCAAAAAGAATCTGTTTCTAAATTCCTGTATTTGAGGAATCCAATATATAGTTTCTAGAAGAGACCCAGAATATTCTTTTTTCTTCAGTGATTTTTTTAAAGCTTTATTAAGGTACATTTATTTATATAAGTTTATATATGTGCATAGATTTACAAGATTTGGTGCATTTTGACACATGCACATATATGGCTCTATCTTACAAATCAAAATAAAGAACATACCCAGCACTTCCCAAAAGTTTCCTCATGACCTTTTGTAATAGATCATTCTTCCTTTACATTGCTGAGTAGTATTCCATTTTGTAGATAATTCGTGTGTATTTGTGCTGTATAAATAAGCCTGTTGGGAACACTCATGTGCAAATCGTTGGCAGGCATCTGGAAATCTTGGAATTGCTAGATGAGTGCTTAATGTAATGGCCATGTTGTTGTCTAGAATGGTCTTCTTTTCCAAAGAGAAGTCTGTAAGGAATATACTCACCATGTATCCTGACCAACAGCTGATGTGACCAGTCCTTTCCATTTTGGCAGAATATGTATCCACTTATACCTTACTGTGCTGAATAATATTGCCAGGCATCCTTATGTGCCTATTGCTTTGTAGATGTCCTTTTTCCATAACGTGTTCAAGTCTTTTGTCCATTTATTTATTTATTTATTTATTTTATTTATTTATTTATTTATTTATTATTTTTTTAATTCTTTATTTCTTTTTTTTTTAATTTAATTTTTATTGATTCTTTGTCTTTTCGAGACAGGGTCTCCCTGTAGCCCCAGCTGTCCTGGAACTCACTCTGTAGTCCAGGCTGCCCTTGAACTCACAGAGATCCACCTGCCTCTGCCACCAGAGTGCTAGGATTAAAGGCATGCACTACCACGCCCGGCTTTTTTTTTTTTTTCTTCATTCTTAATTCTACTAAAATCCAGCATATCAGTTTTTTTTATTTTATAATTTGTGATTTTTGTATTTAATCTTTGCTAACTTTTAAAGTAAAAAATTTCTCCTGGTTACTGGAGAGATGGCTCAGCAGTTAAGAACACTGACTGCTCTTGCAGAGGACCCAGGTTTGATTCCCAGCACCCACATGGCAGCTAACTGTAACTCCACTTCCAGGGGATCCGATGCCTTTTCTGACCTCTGCAGGCATTGCACGACACAGGTACACTTACACACATGCAGGCAGCACACTCATACACATAAAATAAAAATAATGTTTTTTTTTTAGATTTCCTCCTGTGTTTTCCTCTAGGTATTTTGTGTTTCTGTCTCTTGGCTGCAGTCTGGTTTTGTAATGGTACAGTCCTTGTAGCAGCTGTGATCTGTTGTTTGCATGTAGTGTCCACTTGGTTGGCACCATTTGTTGAAAGAATAGTCTCTCGTTGAATTACATTGCCACCGCTGCCGAAATAGATGTGTGTGGTCTCAAGTACTCTGTTTTGTTGATGTGCCAGTAACAGCCTTTTTTTAGTCAAATAACACAACAACATTGTTCTGCTTTCAGAATTGTTGGGTTATTTTACCTTGTTTCATTTTCATGTAGATTCATTCATAATCAGCTTATCAGTTTCTACCATAAAGATGAAAGTAAAGAAAAAATGTTGAAGCCATAAATCAGTTTGGAGAAAATTTTAGCAATATTCAGTTTTTTGATCTATGAACATGAACTATTTCTCCATTTGGGTTTGTTTTTATGATGGTAGGGCTTGAACCCAATGGCTTTATGCATGCTAAATAAGTGCTCTGCTGCTATACTGTGTCCTCAAACCCATTAGTAAGTGTTTCTCTGTATGAGAATATCAGGAGTCTGATGGCTGCCTTTGTGTCGATGCTGCTTCTTTCTGTAGTATAAGGCACTGGCTTGCCAGCACCTATACAGCCTATAGTAAGGCCCTCCACCATCTCTTAAACACTTTGCACATAATAGCTCCTTTATTCCTAACCACCTACAAGGAGCTATCAGTGTCCCCATCTTATAGCCCAGGGGAATTAGGTATACATAAGCACCTTACCCAAGGTCATGATACTGGTAAGCAGTGGAACTAGGATTCATTCATATCATGGCAGTGTGGCCCTTAGAATCTTAGAATCTTTGCTCTTCATCATTATACCATGCAGTCTCTTTGAACTCCCAGAGTAGAGATAGATAAGAGAAATTTTTTAAAAAATCTTAATTTTGGCAGGATTTATTATTCAACTGGCTATTTGGCAAGTGAAAAAGAAGAGTCAAGATTGATAGCCAGTATGTGAGAAGGACATACAGACAGACAGAAGTGGAGAGTGCGAAATGAGTTATTTAGTACATCGGATGTGAGTACCAACAGGATGGTCCCCAGAAAGTTACAGACAGGTTCTGAAACTTGAGAGGGTAAAAACCAGACTTAGGACTCATTAGTATTATCAGGTCAGCTACAGCAAGAACAGGCAGGCCTGTCTGCAGCCCAAGGCAGCCTGGGAGTACAAACCCCATGTGTAGGGCACAAAGTTGACAAGTACAGAGAGTCCAGCCAGATGAGGTCCAGCCAGATGAGGTCCAGCCAGATGAGGGCTGGAGGAGAAAATTCTTTTAATTTTTCAGTTGATGGACTGGCTATGGATCATTTTCTTGAAAACAGTTCTGGCAGAAGCCAGATGGAAGGGGGTTGAGGAATCAGTAGAAGGTGGAAAAGCAGATGGTAAATGTACACTACAGTTTCTAGAAGTCTGGATGAGGGGTGAGCCATGAACTTAGCTAGAGAGGCTTACAGTATTAAGGAAATATTTTTTTTCCTCAGATTAAAAGGGATTTGGAGGCCTGGAAAGATGGCTCAGCAGTTAAGAACACTTGTTGTTCTTCCAGAGGACCCAGGTTCAATACCCAGCACCCACATGGCAGCTAACGACTGTATATAACTCCAGCTCCAGGGGATATGACGCTCTCTTCTGGCCACTGTGGGCATTGTGCACACATGGTGCACTTGCATACATGCAGGCAAAACACTTCACATTTTAAAGGGATTTTGTTGAATTTATGAGCTGAGTAGGTAGAGCTAATGGTGGGTGATGACATCAGAGGCATGAGTGGGATATGAACTTAAACTAGGAGAGAGCTGAGTGCGAAAATAGTGTTAGGAGCTTGTAGAAAGAGGGGTAGGAAGTTGAAAAAAAAATGTATAAAAGCTCCAGTTATTTTCGTAGTGAAAGAGGGTAGGCAGCTATGAAAATGATAGTTGAGAAAAGCCATCAGGTTTTGAGTAGTGACAGAGGGTGATAGAAAAGAATTGGCCCCCAGCACTTGGGAGTTAGAGGCAGGTGGATCTCTGTGAGTTCAAGGGCAGCCTGGTCTACCTAGTAAATTCCAGGCCAGCTGGGCCAAGGCTGATAAGCCCTACTGGAGGCTCCGAAGCCTGACAGGCTGCTCACCTTGAGTCTGCCTGCTACATTACACAGTGCTGTCAAGTTTTCCCTAGCTCAGTGTGGCCAACTTGAGGTCAGAGCAGAACTCATACATGAGGTCTTTGCTTAAATAGATTTGACGAGATTGGGCATTTGATTGATGCAAAGAAATGGACTTCTTGGCAGTAAATGAGAAGTCAAGAAGCCAAGAGTGGAGCTGTCGCCTGTGAGAATAGTGGAGAGGGCTCTGATGAGATCACCAGAAAGCTGGTATGGAAAGATTAAATAACTGAGGAAGGGAAAATTAATCTGTGTGTATTTGATTTTTTGTGTATACAAGTTTGTTGCCTGCATGTATGTAAGTGCACTTGTGTCGTCCAGTGCCCACGGAGATCAGAAGAGGGTGTCAGATTCCCTGGAACTAGAGTTAGAGATGGTTGGTAGCCACCATGTATATACTGGGGAAACCTCATAGTCTTTCCTGTACATCGTCTTTCACCCGAGCCCTAGCCAGCCACTAATCTTTGTGAATTTTTGTGTGGCCGTCTTCCACTTAGCACAGTGTTTGAAGACTCATCTGTGTTGCATCATCTATTTGTTTGTTGTTGTTTTCAGATCATCACTTGAAATGTTATTACCTGTTCATCAGGTAACAGATATATGGGTCATTTTTACACTTAGGCTTTTATAAATTCTGCTGTTATAGCTGGACGTAGGGGTGCATGCCCTTAATCCCAGCAAAGGCAGGGAGGCAGAGACAGGTAGATCTCTGAGAGTTCAAGGCCAGCCTGGTCCACATCGTGAGTTCAGGCCAGCTGGGGCTTCAGGGAGACCTTGTCTCAAACACGCTGTTATAAACTTAATGTGCATTTTGGGATAATGCAGATTTGGGTCAAAGCAAAACTGCTGACTCATGTAGCTGTGTTGAACATTTTGAACATTTTTGAAAAGCTGCTGTTTTCCAAAGTGGCAGCACTGGTTTACATTCCCACCAGCAACATGTGAGTCTTCAGATTTCTCCACATCCTAGTCAACATTTGTTGGTTTATATTATATATTTTTGTTCTGGCCATCCTAGTGTATATAGGTAGTGTCTTATTGTTATTTTGACTTTCCCTAATGACAAATTATATCTTTCTTTCTTTCTTTTTTTTTTTTTTGGTATTTTTTTGAGACAGGGTCTCCTTTTACTCCCAGCTGTCCTGGAGCTTGCTCTGTAGACCAGGCTGGCCTTGAGCTCAGAGATCCGCCTGTCTCTGCCTCCCAAGTGCTAGGATTAAAGGCATGCACCACCACGCCTGGTGACAAATTATATCTTTTAAAGTACTTATAAGCCATTTTTTGAGAAGTATATTCAAATCTCCTATTTCTAATTATGTTTTTATTATTGGTGTTCTTTCCAAATTCTTACTACAAATCCCTTATTACACATGTGACTTAGATCTTTTCCCCTATTCTATGAGTTTTCTTTTTAGTTTCTTGGTGGTATAATTTGAAACACGAAAGTTTTTGGTGGAATTCAGTTTTTCTTTATTTCTTTTGTGACATGCTTTTGTTTGATCTAAGAAACCATTGTATATAACTCAAGAACATGCGCGTACATGCCTATGCTTTCTAAGAGCTTTATATTTTAGCCACTTATATTTAGTTCAGTGATCCATTTTGAATGTGTGACCTGAGGCAGGGAATCCAGTTTCACTGTTTGAAATTAATATCTATTTGTCCTTTACAAAGACTTTCCTTTAAGTTGACAGGATACCCTTATCATAAATGTGAGGGCATATTTCTAGATTCTCTGTTTAATTTAACCATATGCCTTGCTTCCTATAGCTTTGTGTAGTAGAGGAGATTATTTTTAATATTTTATTCATTTTTATTTTATGCGTATGAATATATTGTCTGCATGTGTGTAAGAGCACCTTACACATGTGTTGTGTAATATCCACAGAAGTCAGAAGAATGCATCAGATCCCCTGGAACTGGAGTTAGAGACAGTTGTTAGCTGCCATGAGAGTATTGGGAATCAAACCTGGGTCCTCTGCAAGAGCAGCAAGTGCTCTTAAATGGCTGAGTCATCCCTCCAGCCTCTGTGTAGTAGATTTTAATCAGGAAGCATGAGTCCTCCAATTTGTGGTTATCTGTTTTAGGTTCTTATTTTAATATTAGTTTTACAGACAACTTTTCATTCTGTGCCCCAAACAAACAAAACCCTGGGATTCTGATAGAGATTGTGTTGAATTTTTAGATCAGTTTGTGGAATGATGCCATCTTACTCTTAAATCTTCCCTGTGAGCTTGTCATTCTGTTTGATTTTTTCAGTGATATTTTGTAATTTTCAGTATACAGATTTTGTACCTGTTTTGTCAAATTTATTCCTAGGCATTTTATTTTTGTTGCGTTATAAGGGATTCTTTCCTTTCCTTTTCTTCTCTTTTTTTCTTTCTTTCCCCTTTTCCCCCCTTTTCTTCTCTTTCCTTTTCTTCTCCACAGGGACTCACAGTATAGCCCTGGCTGGCCTGGAACTAACTATGTACACCAGGCTGCAGAGATCTGCCAACCTCTACCTCCCAAGTGCTCAGATTACAGGTGTGTGTCACTGTTTTACCAGCTGATCCAGGATTGCAGGATTGCATTCTTGGCGGTTTTTTTTGTTTTTGGTTGGTTGGTTGGTTGGTTGGTTGGTTGGTTGGTTTTGGTCTTTTTTGAGAGTCTCCTGGTAACTCCAGGTGGCCTGGAGCTGGCCATGTAGAACAGGCTGGCCTTGAACTCCTAGAGATCCGCCTGCCCCTGTCTCCCCAGTGCTGAAATTAAAGCCATGCACCACCATGCCTGGCCTGCATTCTTAATTTCACTTTTATATTGTTCATTGTTAGCATATGAAAATGTACTTTTTGTTTTGGTGATCCTGTATCTTACAACTGATTTTCAGTTTTAATCCTTTTTTATGATTCCTTAAAGTCTTCTATATGCATTATCATCCCATCTGTGAAAAAGACTTTTACTTACTTAAAAAATACATTTTATTTATTATTTTTATTTTATGTGCATGAGTGTATTACCCATATATATGTAAGGGTACCCATGTCATGTAATACCTGTAGAGGTCAGAAAAGGGTGTTGGATCCCCCGGAACTAGAGTTACAGATGGTTGTTAGTTGCCATGTGGGTGCTGGGAACCAAGTCCAGGTCCTCTGCAAAAGCAGCTAGTTCTCTTAACCACTGAGCCATTTCTCCAGCCCCTACCCCTACTTGGTTTTTTTGTTTGTTTGTTTTGGGGTTTGTTTTGTTTTGGTCTTTTTGAGACAGGGTCTCCCTATAGCTCCCTGGAGCTCACTTTGTAGACCAGGCTGGCCTTGACCTCATAGAGATCCACCTGCCTCTGCCTCCCAAGTACTGGGGTTTGTTTTTAATTTGGATGCTTTTTATTTCTTTTTATTGCCTGGTAGCCCTAGCTATAACTCTCCCAGTTCAATGTTGAGTAGAGCAGTTCTTAGTTCATAATGAATGCTGGGGTAAGACAGTCTCTTCCTGATGAGCATATTAGCTATGAGTCTCACTTATTGTTGAAGGAAGGGTAGGATTGAATTTGATAGCCACTCTAGGTAGAAGTTCACGTGGCGGTCTAGCCAGTGCGTAGTGAATGAGAGGTTGGGCTGGTGATGGAATGAAATGGCTCAGAACCACAATTATAAGTCCTGGGAGTTAGTGGCCTTTTAGACTTCCCAGCCAATGAAACTGACTTTATTCTCTGCAGAAGTTTTCTACCAGCTAGTTTAGACAAGCTAAGGAATCTGAGTTGATTGCTTAAAGCAGATCTTGATTCAGATTCAAGTTTAAAGAGCAGGAGATGTTTTTCGTATTCTTTGATAATTCCATACATGAATATAATTTTTAAATTTTTATTTTATTTTTTAAGAAGAAAATTGTAAGAGTATTACCCTGGGTATCCTGTAAGAGGATGTTAAGGCCCAACCCTACCTTAGGGCAGCTTTCCTTGATCATGTTTTCCTTCCAGATGACTTGCGTTCAGCACAGTCTCTGTCAGAATTAAATTTGCTTCATCTTTATCCAAATTTATCGAGATTTTAAGTCTCCTAAGGATATGTCTGTCTCTTAAGGTATGTCTCAGATCTTCAAAGCATTTCTTTATACCAGTAGATAGTTGTTAAGTATTGGTGAAGATCAATAGCAAAGAGCTGGAACCAACCCAAGTGCCCTCAACTGACAGTGGATAGAGAAAATGTGGTACATCTACACAATGGAGTTCTATGCAGCGGTAAAGAAAGATGACATCATGAACTTTGCATGTAAATGGATGGAGCTAGAAGATATCATGCTAAGTGAAGCAACACAGTCCCAGAAAAATAAACAACGAATGGTATCTCTCATCTGTGAATGCTTGCACCAATTACCTAATTGTATGGCAAACTGGGCAACATTAATGTGAATCCCTTAAAAAAAATAAATAATTCAGGACAGCTGGGACTACAAGGAGACCCTGTCTCGAAAAGACCAAAAAATAAAAAATAAATAAATAAATAAATAAATAAATAATTAAAAAAATAAACAGTCCCCCCCCCAAAAAAAAAGTATTGGTGAAGATAAATATGACAATAAAAGTGAGCCAGGCATGGTGCACATACTGTAATCCCAGTGCTTAAAATGCCAAGGTAGAAAGAAGGGGTGTTCAAGGTCAGCCTGGCTACAAAGTGAGTTTGGGGCCATCTGAGTGAGCTACAAAGTAAAACACTGTTTCAAAAGTGACTCCAAATAGAAAGATCTCTAAGTTACTTAGGAAGTATATTAAGTACAATCTATTTTTTATGGGATAAACAAGACTATATTGAGCCTCATATTGGTTTATTTCAGAGCAATTTATACCTGTTATTTTTCTTTTTTTATCCTTACTTGCTTTTTATTATTATTTATATATATAGTACAAGATTATCAAATCTAGACCCATGTCCCCCACCCTATCCCCCCACCCCAACTGTTATTTTTCTTTACAATCTATTTTGTACTTGATAAGCAGAAATTTCGTACAGATAAAGATCACTTGAAAGTCACAATTTTAAAAATTGTGATTTTTAGTGGTAGTCAAGAGTCTTAGCACTAAATTGTTTCTAGGACTGGGTTTTGTTTTTTTTTTTTTTTGGTCTTTTCGAGACAGGGTCTCCTTGTAGCCCCAGCTGTCCTGGAACTCACTCTGTAGACCAGGCTGGCCTTGAACTCACAAAGATCCACCTGCCTCTGCCTCCCAAGTGCTAGGATTAAAGATGTGCGCCACCACGCCCAGCTACTTTTTTTTTTTGGAGGACTGGGTTTAAGACCAGTGTTAATTACCTACAGCTAATACACCAGGGAATCTGACCTTTTATTTCCTGTGGAGTTAATAACCATCTCTAATACTTAATCCCATGGCTGGACAATAGCTAGGAGGGATGAAATGATTGAGTAGGTAAAGCGTTTGCCATGCAAGCCTGCTGACCTGAGTTCAATATCTGGAATCCATGTAGAAGCAGAAGGACAAAACTGACTCTCTAGAGTTGTCCTCTGACCTCCATACACACATCATAGACACACATGATAATTTTTTGTAAAATTTTTATTGAATTTTTGTGTATTTCATACAGAACATCAATTTTTTTTTTTTTCTTTCTCTTTTCGAGACAGGGTCTCCCTGTAGCCCCAGCTGTCCTGGAATTCGATTTGTAGACCAGGCTGGCCTTGAACTCACAAAGATCTGCCTGCTTCTGCCTCCCAAGTGCTAGGATTAAAGGTGTGCACCACCACGCCCGGCTCAGAACATCTTAATCATCTTTATACCCCCTTCCCCATTGGCACCCTCCCGTAGCCCACACACACATACCGGAATTCATACATTCTGTCATTTGTGTTAAAGCCTGTCAGATTAGCGTCCCCAGATGTTCCTCAGTGCACTGGGGTCAGCCTATCTAGAGTCCTTCCCTTTAAGAAGATCAGCTCTTCCTCACCCAACAGTAATCAGCTACTGATAAACCTTCGACTGAGATTGGGACCTGCTGCCCATTTCCACAGTTCTGTGCTGGGTTTTTGTATGCTTGAGTTTGCATGGGTCTTGTGTATGCTGACACCTTTGCGGTAGGTCCATATGAGTGAGGTTCCTCTGGTCTTGTACTTCCTCCCTGGCTCTTACAATCTTTCTGCTCACTCTTCCAAAATGGTCCCTGAGTCCTGGGAGGGTAGAATTTAATATAGGAGTCCTGTCCAAGGACTCATACTCTGCAGACTTACATTCTACACTTTGGCCATGTGCTTTTGTGTTTCTGGCCATCTGTTGCATGATGGAGCTTCATTGATGAGAATTGAGAGATGCATTAGTGTTCTCTTTACCCCTCGTTCTGTGTTCCGTAACCCTTAGGTGTAGAGGTTGCATTGTAGATGTGCCACTTAGGCTTGGGCAATTCACAGATAGTCTCTATGTATGACCAGTTATGGAACTCTTTAATAATCTCCATCTGTTGCAAAACAGACTTTTTTGATTAGCAGTGATTGGAATACTTGTCTGTAAATATAAAGATTGACATTTTGCACATAGTAAGAAATTATATTGATCTAGGGATGTGACAGCTTTGGGATTTTCTCTATGACCTCTCCAGCCATGTGTATTTGGCTATGTTTACAGTACCATACGTGAGTTTCCTGCCACTGAGTAGGCTTTAAGTTTAATTAGGTAGCCCTTGATTGCCCCAAGATAAAAGTGCCACTACTGCACCAGTGTCTTATGTTCCATCAGTCATTGATGTAGTTATTAGGCCTTAAAGCTAGGGTCTTTTTTTTTTAATATACTTTTTTGATGTTTTATGTATTTCATACATCATTTTCAGTTCCATTTAAACATATTACCCTTTCCTTTACCCCCACCCCAACCCAGATTATGTATTCTGCGATACATGCCCTGCATCTTTCTCTCAGTCTCTTTTTTTTTTTCACTGTTTCTTTTTTTTTTTTCTAATTAAATTAGTTTTTATTGATGCTTTGTGCATTTCATACATTTTTTCCAATTCAGTTCAGGCTTATTTCCCTTTCCCT
>VZQC01013164.1:1630224-1706500 GCA_009823505.1 Rhizomys pruinosus | reverse complement strand
GGTGGAGTTTTTAGCATCCCTTAAGTAAACAATCATATCATCAGCAAATAGGGATAGTTTGACTTCCTCTTTTCCAATTAGTACTCCTTTAATTTCCTTTTCTTGCCTTATTGCTCTAGCAAGTGTTTCAAGCACTATATTGAAGAGGAGTGGTGACGGGGGCAGCCTTGCCGAGTTCCTACCTTTAAAGGGAATGTTTCTGTCATTTCCCCATTTAGGATGATATTGGCTGTGGGATTCCTGTATATGGCTTTGATGACATTGAGGAATGATCCCTCCAATCCAATTTGTGCACCCATGTCGTGCAATGCCGTGGAGGTCAGAAGAAGGTGTCGGATTCCCCTGGAACTGGAGTTCTGCCATGTGGGTGCTGGGAATCGAACCCGGGTCCTCTGCAAGAGCAGTCGGTGCTCTTAACCGCTGAGCCATCTCTCCAGCCCTAAGCAATAGGGTCTTTCTTTCAAGTTCTGGCTGGCATTCAAGGGCTGTGGCAATAGCCTGTGTAATTTCAGAAGTCTCTTGAACTACTCTGACCAAATATGCAAAGGAAGGTTTCTCTAGTCTGGCACTATTTCCTATTATGTAGCCTTCAGCTATGCACATCACTTTTTGGACTATGATTCCCTCTGGTTTGTTTTTGTTTTGCTTTGTTTTGTTCTTGTTTTTTTTGTGTGTGTGTTTTTTTTTGTTTGTTTGTTTTTTAGTCTTTTTGAGACAGGGTCTCCCTGTAGCTCTGGCTGTCCTGGAACTCACTCTGTGACCAGACTGTAGACCAGACTGGCCTTGAACTCACAAAAGATCCACCTGCCTCTGCCTCTCTGCCTCTCTGCCTCTCTGCTTCTGCCTCGGATTAAAGGCGTGCACCACCATGCCCGGCTCCCTCTGGTTTTTTACACTAGCTAGGCATTACTTATCTCACCTCTTTCTTTCCCTGTCTAACCCTCCCTCCATACCCTCCCCATTTAAAGTGTCCCCCATTTTCCCCATTTCTCCCTTGATAATTCCTGTCTCCTATGGTCCCACCTCTCTTGAGTTCCTTCTTCCCTTTATCCCCATAGTTCTTTGTATAGCCCTCGTTCTCCCCCTTTAATATTTACATACCCCCATTTCCCCCCATTTCTCCCTTAGTAACATCTGTCTTCTGTTCTCTCTCAGGTTCCTTCTTTCCCTTTACCTCCCTGATTTCTTTCCATTTTCCTGGGCCCTGTAGTTATATCAGGATATATACTCACATATAAGTCTTTGGTAATAGGATCTACAAATGAGGGAGAACATTAAGTCCTTTGTTTTTCTGAGTCTGTGTCACTTCACTTAGTATAGCAGTTTCTAGTTCCATCCATTTACCTGAAAATTTCATGATTTCATCTTTCTTTACTTCTGAGTAGAACTCCATTGTGTATATGTACCACATTTTCATAATCCATTCATCAGTTGAAGGATGCTTAGGTTGCTCCATCTCTTAGCACCAGGCAGAGGCTGGATTCAGACATTCTCAAGCAGTTTGCAAAGGTCTGGTCCCTACTAAAGGGCAGAGAAGCCTAGCCCTGGCTCAGTGGAGGGGTTGCAGGTGGTCCCAATGTAGGGGGATGGGCATGGCAACATTTGGGAAGCTCACCACCACTCCGAGGCCAGATTCAGGTGCTCTTGGGCCATAATAAATCATTTTTTAGTAACTAGGAGGAAAAACCTTTGAAAGCAAAACCACACCTTGCTTTCCTTTCCCCATCCTGTGGAGGATGAAGAAGTGAAGCCAAGCTCAAAAATCAGGTCCCCTTGCATCCCTCCCCAAGGGACATAGAAGGTAGGAAGGTCTCAGAGATGAGAGAGAGAGAGACAGAGAGAGACAGAGAGAGACAGAGAGAGACAGAGAGAGGCTCTGCCCATCTTCTCAGGTTGTTGCATCATTATTTCCACAATCAGGATATCCTAACGTTGATAAGCAAACTGGATGCCTAGGATAGAGCCCTGGATTCCATCATCTAAGAGACGCCAAAAAATCCATTTAAAGGCTGTCTTAGGGGGCTGGAGAGATGGCTCAGTGGTTAAGAGCCCTAACTGCTCTTGCAGAGCACCCAGGTTCGATTCCCAGCACCCACATGGCGGCTAAGAACTGTCTTTAACTCCAGTTCCAGGGGAATCTGACACCCTCTTCTGACCTCCGAGGCATTGCACAACATGGGTGCACCAACCTACATGCAGACAGTACACTCATACACATAAAAAATAAATAAAAAAAATTTTTAAAGGCTGTCCTAGTCAGCTTGGACGCTGTATTACTTTTCCTGTTGCTATGACACAACGCCCTGACAAAAGCAACTTAAGGGAGAAAGAGTTCATTTTGGCTCATAATTTGCCAGTATAGTTCATCCTAGTGGAAAACTCATGGCAGCGGGAGCTTAGGAAAGCTGGTCACTATACATCTACAGTCAGGAAGAAGAGAGAGATGAATGTTCAGCTAGTTTATCCTAATCTAGATAATGCCTCACAGACATTCCCAGAGGTTAACCTGATCTAAATAAGCCCTCACAGGCATGTCCAGAGTCATGTCTCCTAGGTGATTCTACATTCTGTCATGTTGACAATATTAACCAGCATAGACTCCTATAAAATATCAAAGACTGGGTGACTTAAATAATAGACACTGACTTTTCACATCTCTGGAAGCTGGAAATCTGAGATCAGTGCCACTGAACGTTAATAAGAACATCATTGGCTTGCAGATGGCTGCGTTTCCCCATATCCCACATGGCCTTTCTCGAACGCCTGTGCAGAGAGAGAGAGAGCTGGCTCTCTGGCATCTCTTCTGTGGGCACTAATCCCATCATGAGGGCCACCTTTTCATGACCCCACCAATTCTTCCTGCAAATCTTATCACATTGGGATTTAGGGCTTCAGTCTATAACTTTGAGAGGTGGGTAGACATCCTCAGTCCATAGCAAAGGTTCCGCTCCTCATTTTCCTCATCTGTGAAATGCAGGTTTGGAGATTCTCTCTAGCTCTTAACAGTAATAATTCTGTGCAAGATGACTTTGCATTATTTTTTTTAAAGTAGTTTTCTTTTTTTTTTAATATTATTTTATTTTATTTATTTCTGTATGTGTATCAATGTACTGTCTGCGTGCAGGTCTGTGCACCTGTGTAGTGCAATCCCGCGGAGGTCAGAAGAGGGTGTCGGATTCCCCTGGAACTGGAGTCCTCCTGGAATTGGAGTTTCAGACGGTTCTCGGCCGCCATGTGGGTGCTGGGGATCGAACCCGGGTCCTCTGTAAGAGCGGTCGGCGCTCTTAACCGCTAGGCCATCTCTCCAGCCCGACTTTGCATTATTTTTTACTTCAAGTTATAGGAAATATCTTCTCCCTACATTTTCCAAGGTAATAGAATTTAACAGAATTGGATTCAAGTAGAAATAGGTTTATTCTTTAATTTCATAAATACTTTTTGAGCACCTGCTATGTTCCAGGAACTGTTGTTGACAGTGAGACAATAGTAGTGAACAAAACAGACAGTTTTGGCCTGCTTAGAGGTTACATTATTTAATAATTAATTAATTTTTGTTTGATTTGAGATAGAGTCTCACTATGTATCCCTGTCTAGCCTGGCATTCACTGTTTAGTCCAGGCTGGGCTGTGTCTCACAGAGATCCACCTGCCTCTGCCTCTGAAGTATTGGGACTAAAGATGTACACTACCATATCCAGATTTATGCTTTGTTTTTTTATTTTTTTGAAATATTAGAGGGGCTGGAGAGATGCTGCTGCACTTAAGAGCACTGGCTGTTCTTGCAGAGGACTCAGGTTCGATTCCCAGCACCCACATGTCAGGTAATGACCATCTGTAACTCCAATTCCAGGGGATCTGATGCCTTCTTCTAGCCTCCACAGGCATTATGTGCATGTGGTACACTTACATGCAAGCAAAACACATATACACATTAAATAAATAAATAAATAAATAAATAAATAAATAAATAAATAAATAAATCTGGAAGCTGGGCATGGTGGCACACACCTTTAATTCCCGTACTTGGAAGGCAGAGGCAGGTATGGACCTCTGTGCGTTCAAGGCCAGCCTGATCTACATAGTGAGTTCCAGGACATCTAGGGCTACTGGGAGACCCTGTCTCAAAAAAGACCAAAACATGATTGATTGATTGATTGATTGATTGATTGATCAATCTGGATGGATGGCTCAGCAGTTAAGAGCACTGGCTGTTCTTGCAAATGACCCAGGTTCAAATCCCAGCACCTACATAGCAGCTAACAACCATTTGTAACTCTAGTTTTAGGGGATCTGACACCTTCTTCTGACCTCCTTGGCACTGCATGACATGGTCACACTTACATGCATGCAGGCATAACACACACATAAAAATAAATAAAAAATCAAATAATGAAATAAATATAATTTTTAAAAGAAATTAAAATGTATTAGGTAAGGTAACAGTGGATGAGGAAACATAAGAAATATTAGCAGTACGGGGGCTGGAGAGATGGCCTAGTGGTTAAGAGCACCGACTGCTCTTGTAGAGGACCCGGGTTCAATCCCTAGCACCCACATGGCGCTTAACTCTAATTCCAGGGGAATCCGACACCCTCTTCTGACCTCTGCAGCATTGCACTACACAGGTACACAAGCCTACATGCAGACAGTATATTCATACACATAAAAAATAAATTAAAAAAGAAATATTAGCAATATGAAGATTGACATTTTGAGGTCACTTCAGGTGACATTTAGTCAAAAGAGGGAAACAGCGTTGACTTTTTTGTAGCCAGATTGGAAGCTGAGATGGTATTAGCAAAAGCTCCTTAATGCAAAGTCCTATATAAGCCTGGTTCTTGCCCCAGGATACCAAGTACACACTTCTTCCTGTACTAGCTGCCCTCCCTAGCACTGCATCATCCTGTTTTGTGACACTGTACTTTATCTAATGATTTCACAGCCTGTTTATAAATCTCAGCCAGTAATAAGATGTTCCATTTAACACCCCTGCTGCCAGAATCTGAGCATGTCTGGCTGTCTTGAAGTCTGTACCAACTTCAGAGTTTGTGTGACGTTTAAGTAGTTCTCCCACGCCTGTCTCTGCCTGTGTTTCCCTGTTCCCTCCGCCAAGTTTCCCTTGCCTGCCTGCTTCTTCTTCCTTTCTCCATGTCTTTGCATGCAGCTCTCCAACCAAATCTGTATTCTCGGTGCCTTGCTCTTTCCTTTTTGATTTCCATTTTTCCTCTGCACTTTGTTTTCAGTACACATCTGTATTTTCTCATCTCTAGCTCTTCCCTTTTCCCTGTATTTTTCTTTTTGTTCATGCTGTACCTTGTAATGTGTGTGGAGAACAAGGGTAACACAGCTGAGGAGCTCGTTCCTATTGTCACAGTTAGATCCTGCCATGGTGTCTCTGCAGCCTCTCCTGACTATGAGCTGTCTGTACACTGAGAACCTCTAGGCCTCATGCTAGAATTCAGATTGTTCATGCAGGCCTGCGTCCTCCCTGTGGCACATTCACGCTTAGTAGCTTATGAGGATGGCATTCTATATTGGTCCAGTCATTAAAGGTTCAGTATGAGATCCCAGGGAGGAGATGCCAGCAGAAAACAAAACCGTTCACCAGTCACTGCTGCCGTCTTTGCACAGCTTTTCTGACCTGAGCCTTCTGACTTTGCCTGCCAGGCAACAGTGTTAAATCCCAGTGTGTGGCAATCTTTTGCCTGTAGAATCAGAGAGGAATTCAATTTTCAGTCTCAGAACCTTTTTATGCCAAGGCCTGGAGAGAGACAAACAAGATTTTACCCATCTCTGTCCTGCAGTTGTAGTGCTTTGGGGACACATCTCAGCTCCTTTCTTATTCCCTCTGTCTTCAGAATCAATTTCAGGGTTGGAAGGACTCTTATAATCATCTAATTAACCAACCCTTGGATTTGTAGCCCATAAGATGGTGTGGTTCCATCTTGAGTATCTCCAGTTTCTTTTTGGCTATCTGATCTCCGATTTGTGGCTGTACCAGTTACCATTTTTCATTTGCTTTTCCAAACAAATGGATTGAATAATGTATAGCAACCTGTATCTTGTGGTGGCTGGTGTGTGTGTGTGTGTGTGTGTGTGTGTGTGTGTGTGTGTGTGTATGTATGTGTGTGTGTGTGTACATGCACTAAACTGCTTACCCATCTGGCCAGCAGAGGGGGAAGGAATACAAAGATATTTCAGAGTGAAAGGTAAGCCAGATGTGGTACATACCTATAATCCCAACACTCGAGAACAGAGACAGGCAGATCTCTGTGCTTTTGAGGCCAGCCTGGTCTTACATAGCTCATTCCAGGCCAGCCAGGACTTTATAGTGAGACCTTGTTATTTATTTATTTATAAAGGAAAGGAGAGGAGAAAGGAGAGGAAAGGAAAGAAGGAAGAAAGGGTGGAAAGATGGGTCAGTGGTTAAGAGCACTGTGAGTTCAAGGCCAGCCTGGTCTACAGAGTGAGTTCCAGGTCAGCTGGGGCTACAGGGAGACCCTGTCTCGAAAAGACCAAAAACAAAAACAAAATAAGAGCATTTGCTGCTCTTGCTGAGGACCTGAGCTTGGTTCCCAGCACCTACATAGTGGCTAACAAACATCTGTAACTACTTTCAGAAGATTCTGGTGCCCTTTTCTAACCTCCATGGGTCCTACATACTTGTGGTACACATACATACATGGAGCCAGTACATTCAAACTCATAAAAATGTAAAAAGTAGAGCCCTGTATGAAGTTGTCAAAGAATAAATATTTTAAGTGAAAGATACATTCTTTCCCTTCAAAGAGTTTACACCCTAGCATATTGATTTAGGAATATTTAGGAGAGCAATGTCAAAGCAAATGCACTTTAAATACAAAGCAGAGGGGCTGAAGAGATGGCCTAGTGGTTAAGAGCACCGACTGTTCTTGCAGAGGACCCGGGTTCGATCCCCAGCACCCACATGGTGGCTGAGAACCATCTTTAACTCCAGTTCCAGGGGAATCCGACACCCTCTTCTGACCTCCGTGGCATTGCAAAGCATGGGTGCACAAACATACAAGCAGACAGTACATTCATACACATATGAAAATAAATAAAATAAAAAATAAATACAAAGCAGAGATTTTTCAGAATGAACTCCAGGGTAAAATGTCTATTTTTGGTCATGCTAGATACATCACATATAACTTAAAACCAGTGGTTTGAGTGATTCTGTGTTATCTGTTTTTCCACTTTGATTTTATTAAAAGAGACTAACCCAAAGTACAAGAGCATGTTTATTAAAACTGAGATATGCCAGCCTAGGGTAAAAGATCAGTCAAGAGAGGCTAAATCAGGGAAAAGGTTGAAGAATTGATGTATTTAGTAAGGTTTTGATGAAAATAGCTTTGTACCAGATTGCTCTGGAGCTTTTCTCTGTTGATTGTGTTCCCCACAATTCTGGGGTGGGGGGGGCTCTAGAATGGCCTCAAGAAACTACAGACAACCTTCAGCTCTAGCCTTGACCCATCCTTGTTCAAAAGCCCTTCAGGAGTGTGGATCCACTCCCTATTTGGAATGCCATTTCATCCTTAGCTTTTGTATCATCCACCTTTAGCATCACCTCCTGAGAGCCCCTAGAGGTGACCATGTTTTGAGACCCACTGAAGGCTTTCGATTTTATCAAGCAAGATTAGATGAAAACTACATAGCCCTGGGAGTAATACGGGACAGCATTCTCTTTTGAATGGTTTGTTTTGAGGCATAGAGCTAACTTGAGCAAATCTATCTAACCTAAAAAGTGCGGGGGAGCCGGGCATGGTAGCGCATGCCTTTAACCCTAGCACTCGGGAGGCAGAGGCAGGTGGATCTTTGTGAGTTCAAGGCCAGCCTGGTCTACAGAGTGAGTTCCAGGCCAGCTGGGGCTACAGGGAGACCCTGTCACAAAAAAAAAAAAAAAAGAAGTGGGGGTAACACTGAACAGAGGGAAGTATTGCACACAGTGTCATCATGCTAAAATTTGAAATAAGGGCAACATCGGGCCCATATTTCAGGGCAGAAGAGCAGTGTATTTAGAAATGAAAGCAACAGCTGGGCGTTCCTTCCTAAACCAAGTTAGGAGGAGGTCCTCCAGGACCTTCTGCCTTCCTAAGAGATAAGAGTTGGAATCCTAGATGCCTTTCACCTTCTAGATGTCTTGTTTTCCATATCTTGTTTCTAGCCAAGACTGTTCCCATTCTGGAGAGTTAAGGTTGTTCTTTCTTCCTTTCTAAGACTCTTTTTAATTTTATTTATTATTCTATATGTATGAGTGTACTGTCTGCATGTAGGTTGGTGCACCCATGTCATGCAGTGCTGCAGAGGTCAGAAGAGGGTGTCAGATTCCCCTGGAACTGGAGTTAAAGACAGTTCCTAGCCGCCATGTGGGCGCTGGGAATTGAACCCAGGTCCTCTGCAAGAGCAGTCGGTGCTCTTAACTGCTGAGCCATCTCTCCGTCCCAGACTTTATTTTTATTTATGTGCCTGTGTCTGTGTCTGTGTGGGTGAATGTCACATGCGTGCAGGTACCTGTGGAGTCCAGAAGAGGGCATCAGATCCTCTGGAGCTACAGGTGGTTGTGAGGTGCAGAGAACTGAACTCAGGTCCTCTGCAAGAGCAGCAAGCTCTCAACTGCTGAGCCAGCTCTCCAGCCTCAAAGTTGTTCTTTCTTATTTCACAAGATCCCTTCTCATGGCGAGGGGGGCTCATTCAGGAGACTTCTCAGTGACATCTTTGTGGGGTATAAGAGGCAGACAAAGGGAGGGACCCCTTCTGTGAAAGTTCTTTTCAGCTCTTCTGCCTTAGTTGTATCCACCACTGCTCTCTTTTCTCACTCCACCCTTTCTCAGTTTCCTGGAAATGGAGTAAGGGTTGGAAGAGAGGACAGATGGAAATTTCCGTTGCAGCTCCTCACTGTACAGTGGTTGAGATGGGGTTTGGGTGAGGCAGGGATGGGAGAGAGAGAGAGCGTGGAGTCAGCCCTAGAGGGAGAAGTGCTGAGATGATGGTATGGGCCTAATTACTCCTCTGCTTTGAGCTTGCCTGTAATTGTGGTTTCTGAGAGCCAGCACGTCCTGGAAATCTGCTGGAGCAGCAGAGATTTGGGGTTTCCGCCTGGGATAGAGTTGAATTTTCCACTTGGAATGGCTTGCCAGCACCCATTTTTGGCTGGGGGGCAGGGTGAATCCCTAAAACTCAAAAGGAACAATTAGGGTGGACCTGGGATATATAGACCTTCCTTTGCAACTGAAGAAGGGGTTGTACACTCTAAAATTCTAGACATTTTTTAAAAAGATTCAGAGAGGCAGCAGATACCTAGATCTGGGGAAGGGATGAATGCTGAAAGTTAGATCAGGTGTTCATACCTTGAGCAAGGGATTTAAATGTCTCTAGACCTTCGCTTCTTTATCACTGTCTTTTTCATGGGGATGTCTTGAAATAATAATAGGGTGAAATTGTTATACTAAGGAGGCAACTTCTGTCCTCACTTCTCATGGTACTGGGGTAGCTAAAGTATTTTGAGCATTTACTATTTTCCTTTAGTGAATCCCACCATTTAATCTCCTAATTACCCAGTGTAATAATTGTCTCTGCTACAGATGAAGCCAAGAGGGTAACTATCTTGCTTAGAGTCACAGAGCATAAGAATTCAGCATTAGGGGTCATCATCAGGATTGTAATTCCCCATGCTACATGCTTGTGCTGGGAAACACCCAGAGCCAGCCTGGCTAGTGAGAACAGGTTACCAGATTTGTACTTGCTGTCTAAGTTCAAGTATTGGCTTCAGGTCTCACCAACCTGGGAACCTCAGGCAAATCCTATATCTTTGAACTTCTCTTTCTTTGTTCATAAAATAGATATTTTCAGAGTTGCTCTGAGAATTAAATGAGATATTTACTACCCAGCACCCTAGCCACCCAGTACTTAGTAAATATTAGGAAATTTTATTTGTAAATGTTTATATAATACTAGAGATAGAACTCAGGACCTAGACAACCTCTGTACCATGGAGCTCTACTTCCCCATCCCGCAGGTATTTGTTTGTTTGTTTGTTTGTTCGTGTTTGGTTTTTTTTTTTTGAGACAGGGTCTCATTGTGTAGCACTGGATGCTCTGCAACTTGCTATGTTGACCACCAGACTGGCCTCGAACTCACGGAGATCTGCCTGCCTCTGCCTCCTGAGAGATGGGATTAAATGTATATACCATCAAGCCTAGCATCCTTCAGGTTTTTTAAGACAAGGTCTCACTATTTAGCTAGCCCAGGCTGGCCTCAAACTCAAGATCCTCCTGTCTCTACCTCCCATGTGCTGGGATCACAGGTGTGTGTTTTACACAGTCAGAATTTGAATATAATTATAAATAAGCAACCAACACTTGAACTTACTGAGTTGAGATCTGAGATTTCAGATCACTAAAGTAACTTAAGGACAGATCTGTGGTAAAGTAAGATGGATGGTAAGGACTCTCTAGCCAGAGTGCAAAGCACTAGTAAGACTCTTACTTGTGGTGTTACAAATTGAACTCAAGGCCTCATGCATACTAGGCAAGTGCATTTTCACTGAACTACATCACTAGCCCTTGAGAGCAGAGTGTTTACAGAAAAAGGGCTCTGACAAAGCTCAACTGCTTAGGTTCGAATACTCCATCTTATTTACTGGATACATGGAATCAAGTTACTCAGCCTTCCCATAGCCCAGTTCCTCATCTGTAAAATGGCAAAATAGTGTCCACTCAGCAGACATCATGAGGGTAGAATAGAATAAACAAGAATGACTGAAAGATAGCCAGGCATGGTGGCGCACGCCTTTAATTCTAGCACTTGGGAGGCAGAGGCAGGCAGATCTTTGTGAGTTCAAGGCCAGCCTGGTCTACAGAGTGAGTTCCAGGACAGCTGGGGCTACAGGGAGACCCTGTCTCGAAAAGATGAAAAGAAAAAAAAAAAGAATGACTGAAAGTTGAATGCTAGGCCCTGGCCTCAGTATTTTAAAAAATTCATTTTAAAATACTTCAGTCCTAGAAATCCTGTGAAGTGATGGGTACTATTATTTATTTTATGGATGAGGATGCTGAGGTAAGAAGCTAAATAACCTGCCTAAGGTCATGGAGCTATGGCCTGGGGCTTTTAAATTGGTAGAGGGGCCTATGCTCATGATTATATTGTTTTATCTCAAATGCTCAAACAGTCTAGTTCTCATCAGCATCATTGGAATTCTCTCTGTCAGCCAATCACAGTTATTTGCTTAAGTACATGCTTAGTACTGGGCTTTGTCAACAAAGGGTGTGGCAGACAGGATTTGGGTTATGTAGTTGGAAGTAAACATAATCAATATTGATGAAATAATTTGAAATAAAGTGATGCCATTTGAACTCAAAATGCAGTAGAAATTAGTTACTGAAAATGTTATGGAGGTAGTTGAACTAGTTAGGAAAGCTTATTAAGAGAGTAGAAAACTGAGCTGAAAAGCCAGGGTGAACTATTTATATATAATCTTGGGGTTTAAAAGGAGTTTGAATTTCAAGGTTAGTCATTCGGCATTCAGCAGATTCAGTACATTCATTAAATGTACATTTATGCACCACATACTGCTGCTTTAGTCCTTCATAGTGCACATTTTCTATGGTAGTTCCATACTATTTTTTTTTTTTTTTTGGTCTTTTCAAGACAGGGTCTCCCTATTGCCCCATCTGTCCTGCAACTCAGTCTGTAGACCAGACTGGCCTTGAACTCACAAAGATCCACCTGCCTCTGTCTCCCAAGTGCTAGGATTTAAGGCAAGTGATACCATGCCCAGCTACCCTTCCAACTTATTATACACACACCCAGGTTCTGCTGTCCCCAGTGGGCTGCATTGGTTTGTACTTCACAGAGTATCCCCAATAGAAAAATAAATGCTTTGTGACAACTGAGCTATTTTTAAATAAATAAAAAGAGGGAGGTGTAGGTATTCTTTTGGCAGAAGCACTTAAAAGAGTCAGCAAGCCACCTCCNAATTTGAAATATATGTATTAGGACCCCTCCTTTTGAAATCTGAAGAGAGTCAACCGAAGGGTGTGTACCACCTAAAATCTAGACATTTTTTAAAAAAGATTCAGAAGGCCAGCAGATACCTAGATTCTGGGGAAGGGGAATGCAATGGCTTGAAAGTTTTAGATCAGGTGTTCATACCTTGAGCAAGGGATTTAAATGTCTCTAGACCTTCGCTTCTTTATCACTGTCTTTTTCATGGGGATGTCTTGAAATAATAATAGGGTGAAATTGTTATACTAAGGAGGCAACTTCTGTCCTCACTTCTCATGGTACTGGGGTAGCTAAAGTATTTTGAGCATTTACTATTTTCCTTTAGTGAATCCCACCATTTAATCTCCTAATTACCCAGTGTAATAATTGTCTCTGCTACAGATGAAGCCAAGAGGGTAACTATCTTGCTTAGAGTCACAGAGCATAAGAATTCAGCATTAGGGGTCATCATCAGGATTGTAATTCCCCATGCTACATGCTTGTGCTGGGAAACACCCAGAGCCAGCCTGGCTAGTGAGAACAGGTTACCAGATTTGTACTTGCTGTCTAAGTTCAAGTATTGGCTTCAGGTCTCACCAACCTGGGAACCTCAGGCAAATCCTATATCTTATGAACTTCTCTTTCTTTGTCATAAATAGAGTATTTTCAGAGTTGCTCTGATGAATTAAATTTTTTTGAGTATATTTTTAGATTACTTACCCGCCACCCTAGCCCCGCAGTATCTTAGAAATATTAGTGAAATTTGTCTATTTGTATAAGTATTTACTAGATAAGATAAATAGAACCTCAGGACCTAGACAACCTCTGTACCATGGAGCTCTACTTCCCAATCCCGCAGGTATTTGTTTTGTTTGTTTGTTTTGTCTACGTTGGTTGTTTTTTTTTTGAGAAGCAGGGGGTCTCATTCGTTAGCCACTGGGATGCGCTGCAAACTTGCTATCGTTATGACACCAGACTGGCCTCGAGATCACGGAGGATCTGCCCTGCTCTGCCTCCTGAGAGATGGGATTAAATGTATATACCACCAAACCTCAGCTCCGTCAGAGTTTTTAAGACCAAGCTCATATTTAGGCTAGCCCAGGCTGGCCTCAAAACTCAAGGATCCTGCCTGTCTCTACCCCCATGTGCTGGCAATGGATCACAGGTGGTGTTTTACACAGTCACCGAATTTGAATATAATTATAAATAAGCAACCAACACTTGAACTTACTGAGTTGAGATCTGAGATTTCAGATCACTAAAGTAACTTAAGGACAGATCTGTGGTAAAGTAAGATGGATGGTAAGGACTCTCTAGCCAGAGTGCAAAGCACTAGTAAGACTCTTACTTGTGGTGTTACAAATTGAACTCAAGGCCCAGGCATATGGCAAGATGCCATTTTTCCTGAACTACATCCACTAGCCTTGATAGCAGAGTGTTTACAGAAAAAGGGCTCTGACAAAGCTCAACTGCTTAGGTTCGAATACTCCATCTTATTTACTGGATACATGGAATCAAGTTACTCAGCCTTCCCATAGCCCAGTTCCTCATCTGTGAATGGGGCAAAATAGTGCTCCACTCAGCAGACATCATGAGCGTAGAAAGAATAAACAAGAATGACTGAAAGATAGCCGAGTGCAGGGTGGCGCAGCCTTTAATTTAGCACTTTGGGTAGGAGCAGGCAGGCAGATTTGGTGAGTTTTTAAAGGCCAGCCCGGGCTACAGACGTGAGTTCAAGGACAGCTCGGTGAGGCTACAGGGAGACCCGGCAATTCTCGAAATAGAAAAAGAAAAAAAAAAAGAATGACTGAAAGTGAATTGCGAGGCCTGGCCTCAGTATTATTATAAAAAATTCATCTTTTACAAGACATGACTTCATTCCTAGAGACAAATCCTATAATGTGAGAAGACTGATGGGTACTATTATTTATTTTATGGATGAGGATGCTGAGGTAAGAAGCTAAATAACCTGCCTAAGGTCATGGAGCTATGGCCTGGGGCTTTAAATTGGTAGAGGGCTTAGCTCTGATTATATTGTTTTACTCCAAATGCTCAAAGCAGGGCTAGTTCTCATCGCATCATTGAATTCGTCTCTGTCAGCCAATCACAGTTATTTGCTTAAGTACATGCTTAGTACTGGGCTTTGTCAACAAAGGGTGTGGCAGACAGGATTTGGGTTATGTAGTTGGAAGTAAACATAATCAATATTGATGAAATAATTTGAAATAAAGTGATGCCATTTGAACTCAAAATGCAGTAGAAATTAGTTACTGAAAATGTTATGGAGGTAGTTGAACTAGTTAGGAAAGCTTATTAAGAGAGTAGAAAACTGAGCTGAAAAGCCAGGGTGAACTATTTTATATATATATCTTGTGGTTTAAAAGGAGTTTGAATTTCAAGGTTAGTCATTCGGCATTCAGCAGATTCAGTACATTCATTAAATGTACATTTATGCACCACATACTGCTGCTTTAAAAAAGAAAAAAGTCCTTCATAGTGCACATTTTCTATGGTAGTTCCATACTGATTTTTTTTTTTTTTTTTGTCTACTTTCTAAAGGAACCAGGGTCTTCCCTATAGCCCCAGTGCCCTGAACTCACCTCTGAGGACCAGGCATGGCCTTGAACTCACAAAGATCCTGCCTGCCTCTGCCTCCCAAGTGCTAGATTAAAAGGGCGTGCCCGCCACCCATGCCTGGCCCCAAAGTTCCATACTATTTTATCACCTAGTGATATTATTCTCATCTTAGTTTGTGGTAAGAACACTCTATGATGTTCAGACACGATTTCCAGATGTGTCCCTGTGTGTGAAGTGGCACATGCTTATAATATATATAATATATATATAATATATATATATATATATATGCACACACACACACACACACACACACACACGCACGCACAATGTGCCTCACCCAATGGAGGCTAAGATGGAAATGAATTGCTCAGCTGCCATTTCTTCTCCCCTATTAATCCAGATTTGTCTCTTAGAAGTTACATTTTGCAGATTGGCATTTTCCAAGTTGAAGTGCTATTGCCATACTCTGGGTAGGACCTTGTTGACATAATAAAACTTCATTATAGGGGCTGGAGAGATGGCCTAGCGGTTAAGAGCGCCAACCGCTCTTGCAGAGGACCCGGGTTCGATCCCCAGCACCCACATGGCGGCTGAGAACCGTCTGAGGCTCCAATTCCAGGAGAACTCCAGTTCCAGGGGAATCCGAGACCCTCTTCTGAACTCCGCGGCGTTGCACGACACGGGTGCACAGACTTGCATGCAGACAGTACATTCATACACATACAGAAATAAATAAAATTAATTAAAAAAAATTAAAAAAGAATAAAAAATAAAACTTCATTATAATGTGATTTATGCTTGGATAAAATAAGTGTACATCTTTGGAAAAGAACTACAGATCCATCTGATTCATTAATTTCTTCTTCTACCCATTGTCCCCCACACACACCCACACTTGCAACTATATTTTAAGACTATTCTCTAAATCCTTAGGCCCCTAGTACACCTTATTTAAACCTCTCTGCTACCTGATAATAAACTCAGCCAAATTATATGCTCTGGAACAAATGCTTATCATTTATGTTAATCTATAGAAGATATTATAAGCCTGTCTCCCTCCACCTATAATTTTGACTTAATACCCTTTTCATTGTTCCCCTCAAAACAAAACATTTCATTCAACATAAAAGAGCATATGTGTGTTAAGCAGGCTTTGCTGAAAGTAGCAGAAGCTCCCCTCACACCCCTTGTCTTCTCTGGGATCTCCCAACAAAGCAGCAGCTGCTCTCTCTTCATATGGATACTCTACCTCTGCAGATTTGAAAGCTTGGATGAGCTGGGTCAGTGAAATGTTCCTTTTGGTTCTTGGCCTGCCTGTTTCACTGCCAGTGAGGCAGGTATAGTCTGAGTTTGTCGCTGGAAATTGTCCTGGGCTAGGCATATGTTCCACAGACAATGCCTTGTTTCAGTAGTCCCAGCTCATCAGTCAGCACGAAGGGATAGAGTAAAGATCTGAGAGAGCCAGAATGGGTCTCTTGCTGATGAAACTGATGGGAGTTGGGGGATCTTACTACTAGAGAAACTGACTTCAGATGTCCCTTGCTGGCCTTCTTTCAGTATCCTAACCAACTATGTGTGTGAATTCTTTGTTGGGGGATCAGTGTCTTGTGGATGAAGACCTGTGTCAGGTGGTAAAGAAACACAAAATAGAAGCATTCCTGCTTTAGGACAGGTTTCAAGTACTAGAGCATACTGATAGGATACATTAGATCCCATTTATAGTAACATGGAAGCAAGGATCTAATATATCATTGTAGCACTGGTCAAAAGTTCAGGGGCTTAAAAGGATACAAAGAATATAATTTTAGATTATTGTTGATAGTAGTGTTTTTTTTCCCATAGAAATGAATTAAGCCATGATCTGCCTTCCCTTTACTCTATAGGGAGAATCCTTTTTCAAGTTATAAATTTTTTAAATTACTTTTAGGGGGTTGTGGCGGGGGTGGGGAGGTGTGCCACAGCTTGTGTGTGGAAATGGAGTCAGTTCTTTACTACCATATGGGTCCTAGGGAATGAACTCAGTTGTCAGACTTGGCAACAAGTTCCTTTACCCACCGAGCTATCTCATCCAGGCTATGAAATTAAATTTCCCTGATTACTCTCTGACTCCTAAGACCTGGTGCTCTAAGAAAATCCATGAGGGACAAAGAATCATGCAGTATTAAATGACAAATGACTAACCTTGAAATTCCAAGAAAGGACTTGGAATAATCTGGCTCAGTCCCTCTTAAAGGGATGATAACCAAAGTACTGAGGAAGAGAGTCGGGGGGGTTAAAGCACAGGAGTTCATGTGCTCACTCTCAGTTCATAGTTTTTCTCAGTCTCATTTTCCTCATCTGTAAAGGAAGATAGCAATGTTACTTCACCATGTTATTATAAGGATTAAATGAATACCTGCTACATATTAGATGCTTATTATGGATCATTTTCTTCTGCCTTTTCAAGAACACACAAAAGACCAGCAGAATTGGTCCTGAACCAGGTGTCTAGACTGCAGCCCTGCCCCCTTGCCTCCATGGATTGCTTTTTCTCTCCTGTGCCAGCGGCAGTGATCCCCTGTCCTTGGCCTTGCCTATGCTACTATCCCTAGCAAATTGTAGATCTTTTGAATCATGGTTTATGATATTGCTCTTCACAGCTCTTGAGCAGCAGAATTAGTACTAACATCCAGGTCTCTTACACTCCAGATGTTGTCTTGAGATACTATTCTTTTCATTAAAGGTAATGATTTGATGGAGGACACACAAAAACAAATGAATATGGACTTGCCTTTATAGTACTGGATCTTCTCCCTGAGCTGTAAGACAGCACTGTGTGCTACATAATTCAGAATTGGTATATTTTCTTTTGCAAGACAGGTTGTGATTGCTTTAGCAGTTTACTGTTTGTGTTCGTACCCTATAGCAAGAGCAACAGCCTTTTTAAAAGTATTGCAATATGCCGAGCATTGACTAGATACTTAACTGTATTATGCCATCTTACAACAGCCCTGCATAATAATGAGGTAGTATTACAGTTTTGTAGATAAGAAAATTGAGGTTTGCAGAAAGTAAAATATTTGGCCTAAGTCACACAGATTTCAAAGGCAGAGCTAGATGCAATCCTATTCTTTTTTTTTTGTCTTTTTTTTTTTTTTTTTTTTTTTTTTTTTTTGTCTTTTTCAAGACGGGTCTCCCTGTAGTCCCAGCTGTCCTGGAATTCACTCTGTCGACCAGGTGCCTTGAACTCATAAAGATCCGCCTGTTTCTCGTGCCTCCCGAGTGCTCGGATAAAGGCATGCACACCACGCCTGGCTTAATTTGGACATTGTTTAATGTAAATTTGTACTGATGAAAGCTGGTAAGCCAGTGTCTTCGCAGTCCAGCAAACAAAGCAACTGTGTTGGCCCAGAACACCTCCAGGTTTTTCTCCATTGGGTTGGTTTTGTAATTAAGAAAACAATTACTGGAAAAAGTGACTCAGGAAGATCTAGATTTCTTTAGACTGAAGGGCTGGAAGCTCTGACTGGAGAAAAGGGCAGAGCTTGGTTATCTGTGGCTAGAGGTAGCCAGACCATGCTGTTCTCAATATGACGAACAGAAACAACGTTGTCGTTTGTATTTTATTATAGCACATGCAAAAGTGGTTTTTAAAGGGGGAGGGAAATTAATTTTGAAGATAGATAAGAGAGATGAGGATGTATGCCATTTAATTTTAAAAAATTGTGTATTTGCCTCTTTTTTCATATTATTTTATTATTAAATTTTTCATACATTCCTTTCTCAGTTTCCAATTTTAGACTCATTTCCCTTCCCATGACCCCACCCCAACCTGGGTTCATGCATTGCCATACATGTCCTTGCATCTTTTCTGAGTCTTCCAAAGTTTTTCTTTTTTTTTTTGGTCTTTCGAGACAGGGTTCTCCCTGTAGTCACCCCAAGCTGTCCTGGAACACTTCGCTTGTCTCTGAGACCAGGCTGGCCTTAAACGCACCAAAAGATACGCCTTGCCTCTGCCTCCCAGTGCTCGGATTAAAGTGCGTGCGCCACCACGCCCAGCCCAAAGTTTTTTTTTTTCACCAGAGAGGGATTATTGTTTTTTTTGGAGAACCCTCACTGTTTTCAGTAGTTAGGTGGTTTTTGTCCCAGTTTCCTTTTTTAAATTTTTTTAAATTTATTGTTTTACATAGTATTTTTTGTACAAGATTATGTTACAAATCAAATATAGACCGTGTCCATTCCCAACCCCCCCACAACCCCACTCAGATTCACTGTTTCAGTCAGTTTTTGATGCAGTATCTTTTCTGTTGGTGGTGGTGGGGTGTTTCTTTCCAATAGGCATCGCGCCCGGATGCTCGTTGCCAATACCTAGGTAGAACAGAGTCTTTTGTGTTGCTCCCAAAAAGAAATATGTAGTAACTTAGGTTATGGGCGGGAGCATCCACGAGGAGGGAGGACTCAGGCATGGTCATTTGTTTGGCTGGGACTGTGTTACTTCAACTTAACATAATATCTTCTTTTTTTTTTTTTTTTTTTTTTTCCCAGTTCTTTTATTGTTGTTGTGTTCCCTCTAAAAAAAAATAAAAAAAAAAAAATCAAAAAAAAAAAAAAAAAAAAAAAAAAAAAAAAACAAAACAAAAAACAACAAAAAAAAAAAAAAAACAAAAAAACAAAACGATGTCAAACTTATGTGCATGAGAGATTGGAAGATGGGTAAGAGAGGAGGATCGATATATATATATATATATGTCTCACCTATACTAAAATTATGTTGTCTGAAAACAAACTGTATATAATTTCCAAATCATAGTTCAGGACTCACATTTTTCCATTTTTATTTTATATTACTCTAAAATATGCATGCACACCTTCCACCCATATAACAGGATTTCAAAGTCTGAAAATAAGTGATAGGTTAATTCTAGAACCTGTTAAGGGTTTCACATTATAAGAGCACAGTCTCTTTAAGATAACGAGGAATATAACATTAATGTTGCTCAGTTTGTCTTACAACTAGGTACTTGGTGCTAGCATCCACAGATGAGGGATTCATCGTTTGTTTTTCTGAGACTGAGTTACTTCAGTTAACATAGTATCTTCTAGTTCCGTCTATTTACCTGCAAAGTTCATGATGTCATCTTTCTTTACTGCTGCATAGAACTCCATTGTGTAGAGATGTACCACATTTTCTCTATCCACTCATTGGTTGAGGGGCACTTGGGTTGGTTCTAGCTCTTCGCTGTTGTGAAGAGAGCTGCAATAGCATGGTTGTGCATGTATCCCTGTGGTAGGATGAGTCTTGTGGTTATATACCCAGGAGTGGTGTGACTGGGTCAGGTGGTAGGCTCATTTTGAGTCTTTAAAGGGTTCTGCACACTCCTTTCCATAGGGGTTGTATGAGTTTACATTCCCACCAGCAGTGGATGAATGGTCCCCTTTCCCTACAACCTCTCCAGCATTTGCTATCATTTGTTTTCTTGATCCTAGCCAGTCTAGTGAGATGATATCTTAAAGTGGTTTTAATTTGCATTTCCTTAATCATTAGTGATGTTGAACACTTTTTAAGATGTTTCTCAGCCATCTCTATTTCCTCACTTGTGAAGTCTCTGCTCAGCTCTTTACTCCATCTTTTGAGTGAATCGTTTGTTTTCTTAGTTCTTTGTTTTTTGAGTAGTTTATATCTTCTGGAAGTTAATACTCTGTCAGATGTATCAGTGGTGAAGGTTCATAATATATTTTATTTATATTTTTATGTGTATGAGTGTAGTTTGTATTGCCTGCATGTATGTAAGTGCACCCATGTTGTACAGTGCTCACAGAGGCCTGAAGAGGACATCAGATTCCCTGAGACTATAGTTATAGCTGCTAACCCATCTCTCCAGCCCCTACAATACATTTTTTTAAATGCTACCATTTCAATATAAAAGGTTATTGAGACCATTTATTTATGTACTAAATCCTTGAATCTGGCATGTATGTTGTTTTGACGACATATTTTAGTGTGAACCAGGCACAATTCAGGTGTTCTGAGCACATGCTATTCTGGATAAGGCAAGGCCAGAAAGAGCCCTGACACCAGTTGCCAGCGGCTTGCTCACAAGACTTCCCATTTGCCTTTAGGTATATTTTCTTGGTAGTGCCTTCCTTCAGGTTACCTGCCTCACTTGCCCCTGGGCCTTTAGCCTTTCCTCTTACTAGTTGCTTGTAGTTAGACTTACCTTTTCAAAAACTATCTGATCCTACTAGATACAACTCTGTGTCTATAAATAAAATCCATAGTCCTTACATTAAGGCCCTCTAGAATATGCCCCCAATCTTTTCCTTCTGCCATTATACTTCCTAACATTGTGTTGCCTTGATGTTTGTGGGTTCTTGGCCTACTATATCTCATTTAATTCTCACAATTGCTAGCTGGGTTGTGTGGAGTAGAGCAGGTGAATCATTTCGCCACATTATTTAGGTGGAGAAACTGAGGCTCAGGGAACATTCAAAACATGAGAATTTCCCAAGATTAACCAGCAAATGGGTAGCAGAACCAGGCTAGAAAGTCATGTCTGTTCACTTGTGTCTCTGGTTGGATCCTCTCCTCTGCGTTGCATTGGTGTTGACAGCATTGCCAGGACCTCTGTGTCTTTTTTCTCTTTTGGTGCCTGTACATATGCTGTTTCCTGACCGCATTGCCTTTTCACAACATGGCCACCCACCAGAATCCTGCCGTGTCCCCAGACTCTAAAGTCTAACCTCTCACATTCCTTCTTTGCAGACCCTCAGAATTCACTTTGTAGTTACCAATATACTATAACGTGTGTTTGCTTGTTTGCCTGATCTGTGTCTAGGACTGAATTCTTTTCTAATGGTAGATTTAGTCGTCCTTATATGGTGATTCCTGTTATCTCCCCACCCTAAGTCCATGGAGAGCCTTCCTGTTATAGTAAAACTATTGGGTTATGAATTCAGTGTTTTTTTTTTTCTTTTTGAGACAGGGTCTCCCTTTAGTCCCAGCTGACCTGGAGCTCACTATGTAGACCAGGCGGGCCTTGAACTCAAAGAGATATGCCTGCCTCTGCCTCCCAAGTGCTAGGATTAAAGGCGTGCACCACCACGCCCAACTTCAGTCCTAATTTAATATGCATGAGAAATGTCACTCAAAGCTAGAGGTGCTTGTGATACTTTGATACCTCAAGTTCTGCCAAATATATTATCTAATATGAATATGTACTATAAACTGTGTTTTCTGGCTGCTGTGTGCCCTAGAGAGCAAGACATGACAGTTCTTAAACTAGGAGTGTGGATGTTAATCTAAAAAAGCACTCAAGTAGTAATTTGGTTACTGTTGAGTTAGGCCCTGCAGAGGAAGGATTCCAGGAATTCCAGCATAGCTTCCTGAGGTAGACCTGAAGCTGAACCCTGAAGAGTGAGTGGGTCAGAGAGAAGGCCCCTAGAGATGAAAGCCGGTGAGCAAGTGGGGGAGTGATGAGAAAAGAGGACCTCAAAAAGGACCTGCAAGTTATGGTCAAGATTTAGAACTTCAAAAACAGGGAACCCCTGAAGGGTATTACATCTTCTGACTCATTTCTTTACAAAGTTTACTGTAAGAAGTGGGTGCTAGCTGCTGCAGGGTTAAAGCGGGAGTAGATGTGGGGAGACCAGGACTTCTAAGGTAAGGTTGAAGGGGCCTTATGTCAATTGGAGGTCAGGTGTTGGAGATGGGTTCCTAAGACGTCAGGCAATCCATCCATAGGACTTGATGATTGATTAGATTTGCAGAGAGGTCTGGGAATTTGGATTTCTGGAATTGAGTACACAGCACTGCTTACTGAGTAGAAAGCAGGGCTGGGCAGGGGCTAAGGACATCAGCTTCAGGTTAAGTATTCTGTCTCCAAGGAATTGCTAATGATTAGGTCTTTGTTGTTCGCTCTTGGGAAAGCTGGTGCTACTCACACTTTTTTTTTTGTCGAGAAACAGTCTTGAAAGGCCAGGTGATTTGCCTGAGATGACATAGCCAGGAAAGGACTCTCGAGCCTGAGATAGTATTCTGCCTCGTAAAGCTATGGGAGCAGGGAAGGTAATTGTTGTTTGGGTTTTTTTTTTTTTGGGGGGGGGTGCTGTGCATACACATATGGAGGCCAGAGGTCAGCATCTGGTGTCCTCATCTATTCCTGTCCATCTAAACTTTTGAGACAGAGTCCCTCACCGAACCTGAAGCTCACTGATTGGCCACTGAGTTCCTGGGCTCCTCCTATCTCTGCTGGCAAGCATTGCAACAGGTGCATATTGTCACTCCTGGCTTTTTATGTGGGTGCTAAGGATCCAAACTCCATTCTCATGCACTTTGTCTCATCAGCCATCTCCCTATCCCCTAAACCTGTCTTTTTTTTTTTTTTTTTTTTGGTCTTTTTGAGACAGGGTCTCCCTGTAGCCCAGCTGTCCTGGAACTCGCTCTGTAGACCAGGCTGGCCTTGAATTCACAAAGATCCACCTGCCTCTGCCTCCCAAGTGCTAGGATTAAAGGCGTGCACCACCACGCCCACCTAAACCTGTCTTTTTTTTGTAATTTTTTTATTAATTTTATTTATTTCTGTGTATGAATGTACTGTCTGCATGCAAGTTTGTGCACCCACGTCGTGCAATGCCGTGGAGGTCAGAAGAGGGTGTCGGATTCCCCTGGAACTGGAGTTTCAGACGGTTCTCGGCCGCCATGTGGGTGCTGGGGATTGAACCCAGGTCCTCTGTAAGAGCAGTCGGTGCTCTTAACTGCTAGGCCATCTCTCCAGCCAATAAACCTGTCTTTTTAAAGCCACATCATATGGCCTATGGTGCTCTTGGTGTTAACTAAGCTAACCAACCCTTAGCATACTAGCTCTGCCTGCCTTCTCCACACACACCTGTTTGTCAAGTTATCCCCAACTCCTCCTCCTCTCAGACCTTCATGGAAGTAGGAACTTTCCTGGCTTTGTCCTGCCTGGGATTCAGACACTGTGGAGGTCTTGTTCACCTTTCCATTTACGGTGCACTTGCTCATTCTAGTCCTGTATCTCTCACCCCTGATGTTTTTTGAGCATAGGTTACCCAGTGTGATCCTGGGGGGGGGGGGGGAACAGAATGCGAACTTGTGTGCAAGACTCTCACAACATTTAACTGATACTACAATTCTTTAGTTCTCACAGTAGCTTGAGAAGAAACGTGTGTGTGTGTGTGTGTGTGTGTGTGTGTGTGTGTGTGTGTGTGTGTGTGTATTGCTTCAGCAAACATGCTGGGCACCCACTCTGCACATAGCACTGTATGGGAACTTGCTTGGTGATACAGGGATGAAAATACTGCATGGTTCTCTAGAGTTAAAGCCTAAAAGAACAAACAGGCGTTACTGTTATATGTTCATTTAATCCAAAAGAAAGCTAATGATAGATTCAGAAGTTAAGAGACTTGCTTTGTGAGAGTGTCTCAAAGACTTTGTGCTCTGAGCCCAATATGATGACACACACCTATAATCCCACTACTTGGAAGACAGAGGCAGGAGGTTTGCTGCAACTTCAAGGCTAGCCTGAGCTACATACTTTTAAAAAAAACAAAACAAAACACAAAAGAAAGTAAGAAATAACTTAAGCTACTTCGTGAATAAATATAGATTCTATTCTCGGAACCCACATGGTAGAAGAAGAGAAATTATTCTCTGGCCTCCCCATGTGTTCTGTGGCGTGTGCATGTGCACACACACAAGTGTTCAGATGGTTGTTTTTTGAAGGGTCTGGTGAGATGGCTCAGTGGGTAAAGGTGCTTCCTGCCAAGCCTAATGACCTGAATTTGATTTCCAAGACCAACATGGTAGAAGTAGAGAAAGTTGTCTTCTGACCTCTGTGTGTGCGCCATAGTACCTGTACACACTGTACACAGACAGTTAATTAATTAAATTATAAGCCAGGCATGATGGTGCACACCCCTAATCCTAGTACTTAGGACGCAGAGGCAAGTGGATCTCTGTGAGTTGGAGGCCAGCCTGATCTACAAAGAAGTTCCAGGCCAGTCAGGACTACATAGTAAGACCCTGTCTTTAAAAAAAAGAAAAAACAAAGTCTACATCTCAGACACGTTGAGTCGAACACCTGAGGGAGGGCCTCCAGCAATCTGCGTGCTGCTCGGAGCTGCCCAGTTGAGCTTTGAGCCTTTACCTGGCTACTCTGCCAAACTTTCCACTCCATTTATCAGGCCCTATTTGGGGCATGAGAGAACTGACTCTTGTAAATTAGCATTACAGGGATGTATAGGCTAAGGAGGCTAAGTTGCCAGCCTCAAACCGTAAGGAAGATTCTGCCAAGGAAGAGTCCTTGGGAAGTTGGGGTGCCAGGAGCCTGCATAAAGCTCTACCCTCTGAGATAAGAGAAAGGAACAGGTCTGGGTTTAGAGTACAGACTATCTGGAGTGAAGATCTCGGCAGCATGGCTCTTCTTCCTATGTTGTTAAGGGTTTAGGTATATTCCTTTGCCTCAAACTCAAGAAGACCTAGCTCAGCCTATGTACAGTATAGTTTTTTTTTTAATTTTTAAAATTTGTATATTTTTATTTTGTATATGAGTGTTATGCCTGCATGTATGTAACTGCACCATGTCATGCACTGCCCACAGAAGCCAGAAGCAGGTGTTAGATTCCCTGGACCTGGAGTTATGGGTGGTGGTTAGCTACCTTATGGGTGCTGGGAATTGAACCTGGTCTTCTCTGAGAGTAGCTAGTGCTCTTAACCACTGAGCTCTCTCTCCAGCCCCTCTGCTGTAGTTTTTACTCTTTCTTTCTCTACCTATCACATATGTATGTTAGAGCAGTCTTCAAGTTACTGCCTACTACTGCTCCCTTGCAGTATACTAAATAAAAGTATTCTTCCTAAAACATATTTTTGCAGATGTATGTGTATATTTTATATGCATGTAGAGTAAATGTGCATTATTATATATTCTTGCATATCATGTGTATTATGTATATGAACATGTGATGTCTATATTATCTGAGTGATCTGTGCAGAAGAGACAATAATGAATGACTGGGTCCATCTATCTGTAGCCACAGATCATGTAGCTTTTTTGTTTAGAAGCATAGATCTTTTTTTAATTTTTATTTATTTTGTATGTGTATGAATGTACTGTCTGCATGCAGGTTTGTGTACTCATGTCGTGCAATGCCGCAGAGGTCAAAGAGGGCATCGGATTCCCCTGGAACTAGAGTTAAAGATGGTTCTCAGCCGCCATGTGGGTGCTGGGGATCAAGCCCCGGCCCTTTGCAAGAGCAGTGGGAGCTCTTAACCACTAGGCCATCTGTCCAGCCCCAGAAGCATAGATCTTTTAAGTCAAGCCAATTTTACACACTTGTTAACACTATTCATTTAACCTCTCTGTTCACTTGTCTAAAAACAGTCACTACCTTTTTTACCAGGCCTTTGTCTAGAAACAGTACTACCCCCTTCACCAGGCCTTTGTATGACTAGATGAGATGTTAAGTCATTTGCTTACCACAGATCCTGACAGGTAGTAAGAATGTTATCGTTCCCATAGAATATGGATGTTCTTGGTCTCTTCCTCATTTCCACAGATGAGGCAAGACTGCAGAGACTAAAAATCTTCCTTTGAGAACTAGAAAGGTCATGGTGTTGTTTGCTTATTGTTGGTGTATTGAACTTCAGAAACAAGTCTTACCTGATTGCCCTGGCTCAACCTCCTGTACTGTTCATGAGTTTGAGTCAAGGAAAAAGAGGACTGAACCTATGGCAATGGGGCCTGGGCAAAGCTAAGATTCTTGCCCCATCAGGCGAGGCTAGTGCCACCCAGCTGCAGCTCATATTCACCATTAAATCCATTGATGCCAGAACTCCTGCACTTTCTTTTTTTTTTTATATATAATTTTCATTTTTTGTTGGGTGTGGTGGTGCACACCTTTAATCCTAGCACTCAGGAGGCAGAGGCAGGCGGATCTTTGTGTGTTCAAGGCCAGCCTGGACTACAGAGTGAGTTCCAGGACATCTGGGGCTACCGGGAGACCCTGTCTCAAAAAGACAAAAAAAAAAAATTTTTTTTTCATTTTTGTTAATTTTTTAAAAATTTATTGTTTTATATTTTTTTGTACAAGATTATGTTACAAATCGAATATAAACCCGTGTCACCTTCCCAACCCCCCCACCCCACCAGATTCACTGTTTCAGTCAGTTTTTTGATGCAGTCTTTTCTGTTGGTGGTGGTAGTGCTCTTTCCAATATGCATCACAAGAAATATTTACAACTAGGTTGTTGGTGCTAGCCTCCACAGATGAGGGATACCATTCGTCATTTGTTTTTCTGGGACTGTGTTTCTTCACTTAATATCTTCTAGCTCCATCCATTTATCTGCAAAGTTCATGATGTTGTCTTTTTTTACTGCTGCAGAGAACTCCATTGTGTAGATGTACTGCATTTTCTCTATTTGGGTTGGTTCAAGCTTTTTGCTATTGTGAACAGAGCTGCAATAAACATAGCTGTGCATGTTTCTCTGCGGTAAGAAGAGTCTTGTGGGTATATACCCAGGAGTGGTATGACTGGGTCAGGTGGTAAGCTCATTTTGAGTCTTCCAAGGGTTCTCCACACTGCTTTCCATAGTGGCTGTACAAGTTTACATTCCCACCAGCAATGGATGAGTGTTCCCCTTTCCCCACAACCTCTCCAGCACTTGATATCATTTGTTTTAGCTAGTCTTATTGGAGTGAGATGATATCTTAAAGTGGTTTTAATTTGCATTTCCTTAATTATTAGTGACGTTGAACAGTTTTTAAGATGTTTCTCAGCCATCTCTAATTCCTCACTTGTGAAGTCTCTGTTCAGCTCTTTTCTCCATCTTTTGAGTGATTCATTTGTTTTCTTTCTTCTTTGCTTTTTTGAGTAGTTTTTTTTTTTAAATTTTTTTTAATTTTATTTATTTCTGTATGTGTATGAATGTACTGTCTGCATGCAGGTTTGTGCACCCGTGTCGTGCAATGCCGCGGAGGTGCTCAGAAACGAGGGTCGGCGGATCTGCATGTTCTTTGGAATTGGAGTTTTGGACGGTTCTCGGCGCCATGTGGTGCTGGGATCGAACCTGGGTCCTCTGTAAGAACGGTCGGCTCTTAACCACCTAGGCCATGAGTAGTTTATATATTCTGGAAATCAATGCTTTGTCAGTATATCGGTGAAGGTTTATCCCACTCTAGGTTTTCCCTTCACTTCCTCTGATTTTTTCTTTTGATGTACAGAAGCTTTTGATGTTTAATGAGGTCCATTGTCAATTGTCTACCTTATTCTGCAGCGCTGTTCTGATTGAAGTCTTTTCTTCACGTGTTAGACTGCTGCCAAATTTTATCTTTATAACCTTAAGAGCTTGGGGTTTCACATTAAGGTCTTTGATCCATTGGAGTTGACTTTTGTACAAGGCAGAGGGGGTTTATTTATTCCTTTACAGAAGTGATCAGTTTTGGCAACACCACTTGCTGAAGTGCTATCTTTCCTCCATTGTGCTTTCTTGGCCCCCTTGTCAAATATAGGTGGCTGAAACTGTTGTGCTCAGTTTGGATCTTCGGTTTTGTTCCTTGGTCAAACAGGCGTTGTTGTGTCAGTACCAGGCTATTTTATTGACTGTACCCTGTAGTATAGTTTGAGTCTGGATAATGAGATCCCCCTGGTATTGCTTTTCACTACAGGGTTGCTTTGGCTATTCAGGGTCCTTTTGTTTTTCCAAATGGAAATTAAGAACTTTTTTCCAACCTGTGAAGAAACTTGTGGGATTTTAATTGGGATTGCTTAAATGTGTAGAGAGTTTGGGTAGAATGACATTTACTATATTAATGTTCCCATCCATGAGCATGGGAGACATTTTTCCTCTTCTGATGTCTTCTTCATTTCCTTCTTCAGGGTTTAAAATTTTTGTTGTAGAGATCCTTGGTGTCTTGGTTAGGTTTGTTTCCTAGGTTATTGTAAATGTTTTTGGCTATTGTGAGTGGGAGTTCTCCTTGTATTCCTTCTCCAGTTGCTTTTGTTGGTGTAAAGAAGGCTACTGATTTTTCTAGATTAATTTTGGCTATCCTGCCAACTTTATGCGGAGCTCCTTTATCGAACTCCTACACTTTCTAGTTTTTTTTAGACTTTGTTTTTTTAATTTGTTTTTTATTTATATTTATTTTTTCCGTATGTGTTTATAATGTAACTGTCTTGCATGGCAGAGTTGTAGCACCCGTTGTGTTGCATGCCTGGGGCGTCAGAAGAGGGTCTCGGATTCCCCTGGAACTGGAGTTCTCCTGGAATTGGAGTTTCAGACGGCTCTCGGCCGCCATGTGGGTGCTGGGGATCGATCCCGGGTCCTCTGTAAGAGCGGTCGGCGCTCTTAACCGCTAGGCCATCTCTCCAGCCCCGAACTCCTACACTTTCAAGAGAAGCCAGAAGTCTTTTTCTTTTCTTTCTTTCTTTCTTTTTTTTTAGATGTGAAATTCCCTGGTCACCAATAATTTCTTCTTTAAAAAGAAAGTATATGAGAGCCAAGCATGGTGGCACACACATTTAATTCCAGCACTCAGGAGCCAGAGATATGCAAGTCTCTGTAAGATGGAGGCCAACCCAATCTACATAGTGAGTTCCAGGCCAACTGGGGCTACAGAGACCCTCTCTCTCAAAAAAACAAAAAACAAAAACAAAAAAAACCACAGAATGTATACTGGGTTGAGAGATGGCTCAGTCCATAAAATCTTTGCTAGTAGAGTAGTGTACTTTGCACACAAGCATAACAATATAAGTTCAGATCCCAGTCACCCACATAAAAAGCCAGGCATGATGGCAGTGTTGGGGAGGTGGAGACAAGAGGATCCCTGGGGGCTCACCAGCCAGCCAGTCTAGCTAATCAGGGAGCTCCAGGTTCAATAAGGGACCCTATCTGAAAAAATAAGGTAAAAAGCAGTTGAGGAAGACATCTGACATTGACCTCTGTCCCACACACACACATACACACTATACCTAACACCCAAATATACTACCAGCCAAAAAAAATTAGATGGACTCACTAGGAAGTCAGTACCAAGTGGTGCCTGGCTTATCACCACCTTCTAACAAGGACTTTTCAGCAGTTTTTACAGAAGACCTGTTCTGTGCCTAGCGATGCATGCAGGAAATCCGTGCTACTGTAACTCACCTGCTAGTTCAGCAGGTAGCAGAGAGGGGCACAGAGGGAGGAAGATGGAAGAGCTGAAAAGAGCACTATGTAAAACATTACGTAAACAACAGGAAAATAAGGATATTTAGATGTACTCTCTTACTTTAATAAGAAGAAACAGAAAAGCCCCAAATGGAAGATAGTAACAGTGGTTAATTTGGAAGGAGTAAGGGGGATAGTGACACTTCTGAATATACTTATTTTTTTCACTTTTTTAACCATATAAATATTAGACATATAAAAATGAAATAAAGACTGAAAAGGTAAATCCTAAAATTATAAAAGAAACACAAATATGTTTCAAGTTCAACAATCTAAAGTAATTTATATACAGTACTAACAGGTGGTAAGATGTCTGGGGCAAAAGAAATAAGAAAACCTTGGCTTGGTAGTTATTGTTATTAGTGATGTTGGTATAGTTAGTAATTCAAAAAACCATCAGTGTTTACTTGTATTATAGAATAGATAAAATGAGTAAATATCCTGATATTGTTTACGTGAGGGATTCTCATTGTGGGGAAAGGAAGGTGAAATATGGAATGAAGGAGCTGGGAATATAGAACAGTGGTAGAGCACTTGCTTAGCATGTGTGAGACCTTAAGTTCATTTCCCAGCACAGGACGGGGAAATGGATAGCGAAAAGGAGCAAGCCTCCTGCCATACTGGCTTCACATTGGAGAACTTAAAGTTTGTTAATGCATTGAAAGGCCTGCAAAGAAGGACTGCTCAACAGCCAGTAACATCTAGCAACAGGTGCTTGTTACTAAGTCCATTTCCTGCTTACAGGAACCAGTAGGGCTCCATATAGAAACTGTTTGTTTGTTTGTTTGTTTGTTTTAGTATTTTTGAGACAAGGTCTCCCTGTATGTAGCTACAGCTGGCCTGGAACTCACTCTGTAGACCAGGCTGGCCTGGAACTCACAGCACGAGGCCTGGAATACACTACTGCATGTAGCTGTTTACTTGGGATTGAATTTAGTTTAGCAGGCTGTGTAGCAAGTGCTTTTATATAACCATCTCCTCAGTGCTAGTCTCTGCATTTTCAAAGTACTCTTCTTGAGCCATCAACCCTTTCTCTGTCCCCAGTGTTTGGTCTGGCACACCATCACCTGCACCATTATAGCAACCAAATGGTACACACTGCTTCTTTTTTTTTTTTTTTGTCTTTTTGAGACAGGGTCTCCCTGTCCTGGCTGTCCTGGAACTCACTCTGTAGACCAGGCTGGCCTTGAACTCACAAAGATCCACCTGCCTATGCCTCCTCCGAGTGCTACGATTGATTAAAGGTGTGTGCCACCATGCCCAGCTTTTTTTTTTCTACACACTGCTTCTTTAAAGTTACATCTTCCTGGGCGTGGTGGTGAGTGCCTTTAATCCCAGCACTTGGGAGGCAGAGGCATGCAGATCTCTGTGAGTTCAAGGCCAGCCTGGTCTACAAAGTGAGTTCCAGGACAGCTGAGGCGATGGGGAGACCCTGTCTCAAAAAGACCAAAAATAAATAAATTAATTAATTAATTAATTAATTAATTACATCTGTCAGGTACTTGGTGACTTTTTGGATGTCTCATCCAAAAAGCTGGTGTTGTTAAAGCGAACATGAAAACTTGAGACTCTCTGGGCTGGAGAGATGGCCTAGCAGTTAAGAGCACCGACTGCTCTTGCAGAGGACCCGGGTTCGATCCCCAGTACCCACATGGCGGCTGAGAACCGTCTTTAACTCCAGTTCCAGGGGAATCCGACACCCTCTTCTGACCTCCGTGTGCATTGCACGACACAGGTGCACAAACCTATATGCAGACAATACATTCCCACACATAAAAATAAATAAAATAAAATAAATAAAATCTATTTTAAAAAAAGAAAACTTGGGGCTGGAGAGATGGCCTAGCGGTTGGGAGCGCCGACGCTCTCGCAGAGGACCCGGGTTCGATCCCCAGCACCCACATGGCAGCAGCCGAGAGCCGTCTGAAGCTCCAAGAGTTCCAGGAGAACTCCAGTTCCAGAGGAATCCGACACCCTCTTCTGATCTCCGCGGCATTTTACGACACGGGTGCACAGACTTGCATGCAGACAGTACATTCATACACATACAGAAATAAATAAAAATTAATAAATAAAAAAAAAAACTTTTGTTGTTGCTTGTTTGGGTTTTGTTTAGTTTTGGACTTTTTGAGACAGAATCTCTCTGTTAGCCCTAGCTGGCCTGGAATTTGCGATATATACCAGGTTGGCCTCAATTGCAACAGAGATCCACCTGCCTCTGCCTGCGTAGTGCTGGGATTAAAGGTATGTGCCACTACACCCACCAGATTTGAGCCTCTTGATTTGCATAATTTTGTGGGTTTTCATTGGTCAAGTGAACCATTTTCATAGGCTACCTAAGGCTTGTACAGGAAAAGGAAACAACATTTTTAACCTTTTTTTTAATAATTAAGATGGGGGCAATTTGAAGTGTAGCTCGGTACTAGAGTGATTGGCTAGCATACAGAAGGCCCTCAATTCATTCTCCAGTTCCAGGAGAAAAGAAAGATAATAGACTATCATGTAAGACTCTGGGGGAAGAAACAAGGAATGTGATTACCTGCTGGTAGCTTATAATACAGTGATAGAAGTGGTTCCTATACTTACCTGGCAGGGGAGATACCATGATCACGAAGGTGGTTTTCCCAGGGTGAGGCTTATCCATTGCACTCCGGATGTGCTGACCCCTGCGATTTCCCCAAATGTGGGAAACTCGACTGCATAATTTGTGGTAGTGGGGGACTGCGTTCGCGCTCTCCCCTGTAAAAAAAAAAGAAGTGGTTCCTGCAAGGAGCAGTGATAAATAACAATGGCTGGAAGGATGACTGTGGCTAAGAGCATTTAATGCTCTTGCAGAGGACCCAAATTCAGTTCCCAGTACCCACATGGGGCAGCTCATAGCTACCTGTGAATGTAGCTACAGCTTCTGGAAATCCAATACCCTCTTCTGTTGTCCAAGGGCACTTGGACTCACATGGCGGACACAACACCCACACACGCACACACACACACACACACATAAATACAAATAACTCTTTTGAGAAATGATAATAGATAATAAATTCTTGAATAAGTGGTTGTTGGAGAACTAGATCCTCAAAACATACTACATATTACAGACAGAAGAAAAGATTTTTACCATTGAAAAATCTCAGGTAATCAACTCTCACATCACAAATGAAGAACCAGCTAGACAATATCACATAATCTTTTAAAATATGTTTAACTTGAAGCTCAGCATGGTGGCACATGCCTTTAATCCCAGCACTCAGAAGGTAGAGGCAGGCAGATCTCTGTGGGTTCAAGGCCTGCCTAGGCTAAAGAACGAGTCCCAGGCCAGCTGAGACTACATAATAAGATCTGAGCTTGGAAGTCAAGACTTAAAGAGAAACATTTAACCAGACAGTCTGGCTAGATATAATTCCTGTTAGATGCTGTAGCTAATGACCTAGTTTGGAAGAAGGACCACCATCCTCCAATTTTAAACAGCCAAATGGGTGAATTTACATTTTATTTTGTTTTTTTGTTTGTTTTATTCTTTTTGAGACAGGGTCTCCCTGTAGCCACAGCTGGCCTGGAACTCCATATATAGATGAGGCTGGCCTTGATCTCACAGAGATCTGCCAGCCTCTGCCTTCCAAGTGCTGGGATGAATGCCACCACACCCAACTGTGAGTTTGTATTTGGATAACCTCATCACTGTGTTGACCCACCTCATCTCTGGTTTGGTTTTGAACCAGCTGTCTCTAGTGTTTTGTCTAGTTTATGTTGTGTTTTTCTTTCTCTTTCTTCCTCTTTTCATGCGTCACTCTCTCCTGGGTCTCTTCTTTGATGTCCTCCTCTCTCTGATCCAAAGATCAGCCAGTAAAAAGCAATCTCACCTGTCCAGGTAAGAGAGATACCTCTGGTTGGGGATTGGGGGGTAACAGAGGGAATATCCTTCTTTGTAATTTTGAAGTTTTGTTTTGTTTTGTTTAAGGTAAGAGTCTCACTGTATAACCAAGGCCAGCCTGGTCCTTAGCCTCCCAAATGCCAGGGTTGCAGGTGTCTTCCACCTCATCTGGCTTGTTTTTGTTTTTGTTTTAAGTAGTATCTTCACATGGTCAGAATTTTAAATGCACAAGATAATATAATGAAAAGTCTACAGTCTTTTTTTTTTTTTGAAAGGACAGCAATCATTTGTGGGTGCTGGGAATCAAACTTTTTTTTTTTTTTTGGTTCTTAGCCTCAGCCTTTAATGGCTGCACTATCCCTCCAGCCCAAAAGTCTACAATCTTGTGCCCATGCCCCAGGTACCTACTTTCCCCCTCAGAGCCAAGCAGTGTTGGGTTTGTTTTATACTATTCCAAAAATACCCAAAATGCTTTTGCATGCATAAGCAAATATATCAAAGCAAACATTTTCTTCTCCTTTTTATCTACTATTCTGAATGTCCACATAATTCTCCTCTTTTTTCCCCTTAATAACATATCACAAAGATGATTCTTTATATATATAGTTTTATATGGTAAAGTTCTGTATCATTATATAGATATAAAACAATCTACTTAACCAGTCACACATTGTGAACATTGGGATTATTTCTAGTGTTTTGCTATTATACAGAGTGGCTCTGTGCATAAACTTCTGCTTTGTCATTTTACTAGGATAGGAACTGCACCTTTCTAAGGGGCAGCAGCTACTGATTGAGGAACTGATGACTCATATACTTTCTTTAAAAGGCCACAGCAGGGCTGGGAGAGATGGCTCAGTGGTTAAGCGCATTGGCTGCTCTTGTAGAGTACTCTTGCAGAGGACTGAGGTTCAATTCCCAGCACCCACATGGTGGCTAACAACTGTTTGTAACTACACTTCTAGGGGATCCAGTGCCCGTTTCTGACCCTCCACAGACATTGCAAGGCACAGGTACACTTACATACATGCAAGCAATACACTTATATACATAAAATAAAAAATAATAAAATATTAAATAAAATAAAAGGTCACATCCATGTTTTGAGTTCTTTTTCTACTCCTGTAAAGGTTGTAATTAAAAAAGGGATCAAGAAATTAATCTTGGTTGGTGAGCTATGGTACTTTGAAGATTTAGTGTCTTAGTTTCTAAGTAAGAGGCCTCAGACTGGCTGTGGAATCAATTGTGAGATTTGAGTATACTGTCACAGCAGACCAGATTCCTCTTCTTCTGTGGTACCTAGAAGATAAATGGAATTTTCAGAGGCTCAGGCTATTGGTGTGCCCCACCTTTCTAAAAGAGTGTGTGAGTTGCCAGTTACCTAATAGGTTGATGTCAAATGCCCAGGTGCCATCTGTAGACTGCCATTTAGAGAGGTGGAACTTTGAAGGACAAAGAGATGAAACTACAGTAGGGAGTTCAGCTGTGCTATAACCATTGCTGTCCCCATGCAGGCCTCTGTATGTGTCTGGCCCATGTCCTTCCTTCCGGTCTGTTCCTCTTTTGCAAATCATCACCTAACACTAACTAGCTGTTTGTTTTTCTTGCATTCATTTTCTCTGCTGCTTCGTTCTGTTCCATCAGCCCCATTGCAGCCTGGTAAGACCCAACAAGCACATGTATGTTTGCACAATCTTCCTGCTATTGTCTCTTTGCCGCTTGACTCTACAAAGGGTATTTCTCTTCACACCCTTCTGGATATTAAAGAAGTCATGCTTGCTCTTCCAGACCAGGATTCCAGATAACTATTTGCCAGTTGTATAGATATGACTAATCTACCAGGTTAAGCAGGTTACAAGGTGGGTGGGTTGGTCTTTCATTGTCCAAGACTCAAGACTCAGCCCCCCCCCTTTGACAGAGCCTCTTTCTACTTGTCCCTCCCTGCCCAGCTCTCTGATGTGCTTCCATTATTCCTTTTCCAGGTTAAGCAACCTGTCCTCTCTGGGAGAGTCCACACCTGAAAGCAAGTCCCCTTCCCACCACCGTCAGCCCTCCGACACCTCTGAGACAACAGGTAACTAACTAACTATTTTGGGCATCATCACTTAGACATGGGTGACTCATAAATACAGATCCCATACACCCAAGTGTAACACACTTCAGTCCACAAGGAAGATAGTTGGTAGGTGCCCCCCTTGTCCGTCTCTCCCTTCTTCCTTCTTCCCTCCCTTCTTATTCTATGCATGGATATTGATATAAATAAAAGGGTTTCTCCTAACATTATCTTTCCCTGGATTTGGCAGGGGACTAACATGGAGCCACTCACTTTCCGTGAGTTAACCTGCTCTGTAACACAGTCACCAAGCACTGATGTTCCACTTGGTATATTCGTTGGGTGTAATGATGTAAAATCACCAGTCAATTCAGGGGACTGCTTATCTATAACATTAGTCTGTGAGAAATGAAGCATTTCAGCACCTTAGAGAAGAATTAACCTCTCACAGGGAATACAAATAAGATTCCAGGTTTCTACAGTCACTGAGGGTGTTATATTTTACAGTATTATATGTGGACAGGATGACTCTAGGGAATTGGATTAGTCTGGAGATGCTTCTTAAGAAAGAAGTTAGCTGGGCATGGTGGCGCACGCCTTTAATCCTAGCACTCGGGAGGCAGAGGCAGGCGGATCTTTGTGAATTCAGGGCCAGCCTGGTCTACAGTGTGAGTTCCAGGACAGCTGGGGCTACAGGGAGACCTTGTCTCAAAAAGACTAAAAAAAAAAAAAGAAGTTGACCTTGGCTTAGATGCACTGGCCTTACTGCCCTTTCAGTAAGGCTGCCTGCCCACGCTCCTCTCATTTTCTCTAACTCCTACCAGGTCTTGTTCAACGATGTGTCATCATCCAAAAGGACCAGCATGGCTTTGGGTTCACAGTTAGTGGGGATCGAATCGTTTTGGTGCAGTCTGTGCGTCCTGGTGAGTGCTGTATCCCTCCAGAAGAACAGCCCTTGTCATCAGGCAGATCCTTTTCATCACAAGGCAAACATGAGCCCCTTCTGGATCAGAAGAAGATGCCATGGAGGAATAAAAGTGCCCCCATCTTCTTACTTATCTTTTATTATCCAAGATAGCTGCTTTCTTCCAAGGTTTGCATTTGAGACAAGCACACTGGTCCACATGGCTTTAGGACACATTTGCCATCAATTGATTTTAATAAATTACCAAGAGATAAATTTTAGGTACTATGTCAGATACTATGTCAAGTGAAAATGGACATTTGTTTCAGTAGTTTATAGTTCTAGGTGTAGTCCCTTCTAATCACTCTGGGAAACCTTCTTAGGAAAAATAGGATTTCAGGAGTAGCCTGGAAGGTAGGAGTGAAAAGTAGATTGAATGGACAGGAATTTGATGGGAGTTAAGAGTGGGAGGATATAATAGGCCCATCCATAGTCTGGCCCATTATGTACAGAAGAGCTGTGATTAAGCAAAGCTCTATCAGATGCTGAGTAGTAAAAATATTACTTGTGACCCAAGGCACAAAGACAGGAGGCAGAAGGGTACAGGAGAATATGAAAAATATCCCTAAAAGGAACCAGCTGCCTATAGCAAATAGGATGAGGCCAGTACCACAGGCATCATAAGTTTGACTTGGAGGACACAGGAGAGGGCAGTGGGTTCCTGGCTTAGAATGGCACAGAACTAGTAGAACTGCTCATACTTCCCTCTGAACTCTCCTAGATATAGGAAGTATGGGTTCCCCTCTAGTAAAGTGTGGGTTCAGCTTGCCTTCATTTTCCCCCTCATGTTAGGCTAAGCGGAGAAGAAAGAACAAAAACGTAACTTGGTGAAAAATGTAGGTTTAGAGGAAACCTTGCATGCATACATTTGTATTTTGGGTAGGAAAAAGGAAGAGGCTTTATTTGGACTGACATGGAAATCAAAGAATAACAAACAGTTCCTCATATTAGGTTTCTTTACTTCTGCTTATATCAGAATCACCTAGCCTTAGGGCAATTAGAATCCCTATTCCCCAGGCCTATCCTAAAAGCACTGAATCACTTTCTGGCAAATGGAGCTAAAGATATGCTTTTTAACCAATTTCCCCTAGGATTCTCATGCTTACTGAAGGCTGGGAGCAACTCCTCAAATTCCCTTTTGTTTTGGTTTGATTTGGTTTGCTGTGGTTTGTGACTGAGTCTCCCCATAGTCCCAGCTGGCCTGGAGCTCGCTATATAGACCAGGCTGACCTTGACCTCACAGAGATGTGCCTGCCCCTGCCCCTGCCCCTGCCTCCTGAGTATTGGGAATAAAGGCATTTATTATATTAAATACAAGCAGTGAAAAAAAAAAACTTTAATCCCAGCACTTGGGAGGCAGAGGCAGAGAGATCTCTGTGAGTTCAAGGCCAGCCTGGTCTACATAGTGAGCTCCAGTCCAGCTGGGACTGGAACTAAAGAGAGACCCTGTCTCAAAAAGACCAAAAAAAAAATTAAATTAAATTAAAAAAAGAAGCTCTCTCTTGGGGCTGGAAAGATGCCTCAGCAATTAAGAACACTCACTGAACCAGGTGTGGTGGTGCAGGACTTTAATCCCAGCACTTGGAAGGCAGAGGCAGACAGATCTCTATCAGTTCAAGGCCAGCCTGGTCTACATAGTGAGTTCCAGAACAGCTGGAGCTACAGGGAGACCTTGTCTCAAAAAGACACAAAAAAAGACACCTGGGTTTGATTCCCATCATCCACATGACAGCTAATACCCATCCACAATTATAGTTCCAGGGGAATCTGACACCCTCTTCTGATCTCCATGGGCATTGCACAACCTGGGTGCACTTATATGCATGCAATACACTCATACACATAATCAAGCATATACAAATAGAATTCAAGGGAATTCATGGAGTTGAATGGAAAAAACACACATCATTATTTTCAACAATTCTTAATTAAAATTTAGTGTTTCCTTTAATTGTGAACATAGATAATAAAACTAATCTTGATAGTATTAGAAATAATTATGACCTTGTAACCAACTTAACTTACTGATATATTTGTTTTTTTTAAGATTTTTATTTTTAATTATTTATATATATATATATATGTGTGTGTGTGTGTGTGTGTGTCTGTGTGTGTGTGTCTGTGTGTCTGTGAGGCTATGTTCACATGAGTGCAAGTGTCCATGGAGGCCAGAATAGAGTGTCAGATCCCCTAGAATTGGAGTTACGGGGGACTATGAGTCCCTTCACATGGGTTCTGGGAAACAAACTGGGTCCTTTGGAAGTGCAACAAGGTCTCTTAAATGCCCAGCCATGTCTCCAATTTCCATTCACATTTTATAATCATTGTNTCTGTGAATTCAGGGCCAGGCCTGCCGTCTCAGTCGTGAGTTCCAGGACAGCTGGGGCTACAGGGAACCTTGTCTCAAAAAGACTAAAAAAAAAAAAAGAAAGTTGACCTTGGCTTAGATGCACTGGCCTTACTGCTCCTTTCAGTAAGGCTGCCTGCCCACGCTCCTCTCATTTTCTCTAACTCCTACCAGGTCTTGTTCAACGATGTGTCATCATCCAAAAGGACCAGCATGGCTTTGGGTTCACAGTTAGTGGGGATCGAATCGTTTTGGTGCAGTCTGTGCGTCCTGGTGAGTGCTGTATCCCTCCAGAAGAACAGCCCTTGTCATCAGGCAGATCCTTTTCATCACAAGGCAAACATGAGCCCCTTCTGGATCAGAAGAAGATGCCATGGAGGAATAAAAGTGCCCCCATCTTCTTACTTATCTTTTATTATCCAAGATAGCTGCTTTCTTCCAAGGTTTGCATTTGAGACAAGCACACTGGTCCACATGGCTTTAGGACACATTTGCCATCAATTGATTTTAATAAATTACCAAGAGATAAATTTTAGGTACTATGTCAGATACTATGTCAAGTGAAAATGGACATTTGTTTCAGTAGTTTATAGTTCTAGGTGTAGTCCCTTCTAATCACTCTGGGAAACCTTCTTAGGAAAAATAGGATTTCAGGAGTAGCCTGGAAGGTAGGAGTGAAAAGTAGATTGAATGGACAGGAATTTGATGGGAGTTAAGAGTGGGAGGATATAATAGGCCCATCCATAGTCTGGCCCATTATGTACAGAAGAGCTGTGATTAAGCAAAGCTCTATCAGATGCTGAGTAGTAAAAATATTACTTGTGACCCAAGGCACAAAGACAGGAGGCAGAAGGGTACAGGAGAATATGAAAAATATCCCTAAAAGGAACCAGCTGCCTATAGCAAATAGGATGAGGCCAGTACCACAGGCATCATAAGTTTGACTTGGAGGACACAGGAGAGGGCAGTGGGTTCCTGGCTTAGAATGGCACAGAACTAGTAGAACTGCTCATACTTCCCTCTGAACTCTCCTAGATATAGGAAGTATGGGTTCCCCTCTAGTAAAGTGTGGGTTCAGCTTGCCTTCATTTTCCCCCTCATGTTAGGCTAAGCGGAGAAGAAAGAACAAAAACGTAACTTGGTGAAAAATGTAGGTTTAGAGGAAACCTTGCATGCATACATTTGTATTTTGGGTAGGAAAAAGGAAGAGGCTTTATTTGGACTGACATGGAAATCAAAGAATAACAAACAGTTCCTCATATTAGGTTTCTTTACTTCTGCTTATATCAGAATCACCTAGCCTTAGGGCAATTAGAATCCCTATTCCCCAGGCCTATCCTAAAAGCACTGAATCACTTTCTGGCAAATGGAGCTAAAGATATGCTTTTTAACCAATTTCCCCTAGGATTCTCATGCTTACTGAAGGCTGGGAGCAACTCCTCAAATTCCCTTTTGTTTTGGTTTGATTTGGTTTGCTGTGGTTGACTGAGTCTCCCATAGTCCCCAGCTGGCCTGGAGCTCGCTATACGTAGACCAGGCTGACCTTGACCTCACAAGATGTGCCTGCCCCTGCCCCTGCCCCTGCCTCCGAGTATTGGGAATAAAGGCATTTATTATATTAAATACAAGCAGTGAAAAAAAAAAACTTTAATCCCAGCACTTGGGAGGCAGAGGCAGAGAGATCTCTGTGAGTTCAAGGCCAGCCTGTCTACATAGTGAGCTCCAGTCCAGCTGGGAACTGGAACTAAAGAGAGAGACCCTTGTCTTCAAAAAGACCAAAAAAAAAAAAAAAAAAGAAAGAAAGAAAAAAAGTACTAAGAATTGGAGAAGGTAGGGCATAGTGGTAGCCAGGGCCACCTAGTGAAAGCCTGTATCAAAAAAAAAAAAAAAAAAAAGAGATCTTGAGACATGAGTTAAAACAATAGCTTTCAAATTGTGGCTTTTTTCTGACCTTGAAATATATCTGACACATTAGAATAAAGCATATTATAATAAAGGCTTCCTGGAGCCTAGCCCTACCTGTCTCTCTCTTTGGCTGGTTGCCATAATTCTGGACCCTGAGCTAGGTGAAGAGAATAGATGTGACCTTAGTTCATTCTAGCTTAAAAGTAGCCACAGTCCTGGAGCAAAATTTAATACTCTCCACCCCAGCATTTTAAGTATTGATATTAAATCTCCGAGCAGATGACCTAACAGACTCTTTGGTATAGATTTGGTGGATTTTGGGAGAGGTCATAGGACTCTGTTGATGAGCTTTTTCCCTGCAGGCGGTGCAGCCATGAAAGCTGGTGTGAAAGAGGGTGACCGGATCATCAAAGTGAGTGAACCTGACCTCTCCTCCATCCTAGCGTGGTAGTAGGTACAGGGGCTGACGCTCACCCAGTGCTGTAAAGATCACAGGTACAGGCCACCTACTTTCACCTCATTACTGACTCATGCAGCCACCAAGTCCAGGTTACCATGACAGTGAGGATAGTAGTCTTTTTAGAGAGAAGAGGATGAAGTTAGCTGAATTCTATGTTCTAGGCCCTTTGAGTTAATTGACCCTGAAGCAACCAAGCTTCTAGAATAGGTTTTATTTATCCCTATTTCACAGATGACAAAAATAAGTTTAAGAGGGAGCATCTAAGCTGGGCATGGTAGTACATGCCTTTAATCCTAGCACTTGGGAGGCAGAGGCAGGCGGATCTCTGTGAGTTCAAGGCCAGCCTGGTCTACCTAGCAAGTTCCAGGACAGCTGGGGCTACAGGGAGACCCTGTCTCAAAAAGACCAAAAAAAAAAAAAAAAAAAAGAAGAGGGAGCATCTATGGCTAGTTAAGGACCTAAACCTTCTAATTCTTTCTATGATAGTCTATTCTCTACAGTGTTGACCTGAGATCTTTGCCTATTATAAATTACTATAGGGTTGGAGAGATGGCTCAGTGGTTAAGAGCACTGACTGCTCTTGCAGAGGACCCAGGTTCAATTCCCAGCACCCACATGGTGGCTAAGAACCTTCTTTAAGCCAGACGTGGTGGTGCATGCCTTTAATCCCAACACTCGGGAGGCAGAAGCAGGCGGATCTCTGTGAGTTCAAGGCCAGCCTGGTGTACATAGCGAGTTCAAGCCCAGCCTGGTCTACATAGCAAGCTCCAGGCCAGCTGGGACTAAAGGGAGACCCTATCTCAAAAAATAAATAAATATTAAATAAATAACTATACTCTTCCCTGGAAATTCAGGTCTATCTTTGCAAAATGGAGTCCTTGGTGCTTTAAAGAAATCCTGGCTGGGGCTGGAGAGATGGCTTAGTGATTAAGAGCAACAACTGCTCTTGCAGAGGACCCGGGTTCGATCCCCAGCACCCCCATGGCAGCTGAGAACCATCTTTAACTCCAGTTCCAGGGGAATCCGACGCCCTCTTCTGACCTCCGCAGCATTGCATGACATGGGTGCACAAACCTACATGCAGACAGTACATTCATACACATAAAAAATTTTTAAAAATTCTGAAAGTTCATCATCATTAAAGCTACTCTCAAAAAAAAAAGATCGGTCGTGGTGGCGCACGCCTTTAATCCTAGCACTTGGGAGGCAGAGGCAGGTGGATCTTTGTGAGTTCAAGGCCAGCCTGGCCTGGTCTACAGAGTGAGTTCCAGGACAACTGGAGCTACAGGGAGACCCTGTCTCAAAAAACATCAAAAATAAATAAATAAATAAATAAATAAATAAATAAATAGTAGAAATCCTGGCTACACAGACCCCCTAGTTCAGTAGTTAGGAAGAGCCCAGAGAGCCCTTTGATACACATGTGACTAAACAGATGAAGACATAAGTCTTATCCCTGAAAACTTATAAGCTGGCTTGGAAAAACTCATAATGTAAATTTGAATAAACAAGGAAGCAAAGATAGCTAAAGAGTATTGGGAAATGACTTCCTGAAGAAGTGACATTTCAGACTTAGGACAAAACACCTAGGTTTCTATCACTGTCACTAAGCGTTATTTGTCCCTCCAACAGGTTAATGGCACCATGGTGACCAACAGCTCACACCTGGAGGTGGTGAAGCTTATCAAATGTGAGTGGGTGATGGGAAACAACTAAAGAAAGTAGAGGACAGATGGAGTAAGAGGGAGGAAAGAGTATGCTTACTGACCCTAGAGGCTTCATTTGTAGCTATTGAGGTAGCTGAAATCACATCATTAGTCTCAACATGGAGCCAGCCACAAAACTCTAACATACTGCCACATAGAGACACTATTCATCTCTCATCAGGTAGGGAGGGGTGTGTGTGTGTGTGTGTGTGTGTGTGTGTGTTTTGGTTTTGGTTTTGGTTTTGGTTCCGTAGTCCCAGATGACCTGGAACTCCCTGTGTAGAACAGCTGACCTCAATCCCACAGAGATCCATCTACCTCTGCCTTTCAAGAGCTGGAATTAAAGGTATGCACCACTATGCCTGGCCCAGTTATCTTCATTTTTTTAGGACAGTCATCTTTGCCACTCCTGGTCTTATCCTCCTGAGACCACATCACTTAAATGTCATTTTTGTCCCATTCACATTCTCATCAGCTTCCTATGGAGGCAGGGGAGGGACAAAAATACTCTAGCCAGGAATACCCAACAAGTGAGTCTGTACAGGTAACCAGACAAAAGCAACAAACAGTGAAGAAACCCAAAGAGGATAGAAAGTCTGGGAAGAGTGGAAGGCTAGAATTTGAGTACCTGCTGTCTATCAGCCAAGCAGGCAGCATCCTGGGTTTACATTGGCTGCTTAGTTCAGTAAGATAAAGAAGGAAGCTGGGGGTGGGGCAGGAACATTTGAGATAAGTTTAAGAACTCTTCCTGCCCTTGCAGAGGACCCAAGTTCAGTTCCCAGCACCCATATCAGGCAGCTTACCTCCACTTATATTTCCAGCTCCAAGGAATTCCACACCATCTTCTGGCCTCTGCAGGCACCTGCATTCATGTGCATAAACCCACACTCACACAGGCATACACATAAGTAAATTTTTTATTAAAAAGGAAGATGAGCATGGTGGTGCACATAATACACTCCCAGCACTTAAGAGGCTAAGGTGCTGGGCATAGTGGCATGTAGCTTTAATACCAGCACTCGGGAGGCAGAGGCAGGTGGATCTCTGTGAGTTAAGACCAGCCTGGTCTACATAGAGAGTTCCAGGAGAGCTGGGGCTACAGGGAGACCGTCTCAAAAAAAGACAAAAAAAAAAAAAAGAGGCCAAGGCAGAAGGAGATTGCATTCAAAACCAGCCTGGGCTACATTACAAACCTGACTTCAAAAAAAATCTTCCCTCCCAGGGCTGGAGAGATGGCTCAGCTGTTAAGAGCACTGGCTACTCTTGCAGAGGATCCAAGTTTGATTCCCAGCACCCACATGGCAACTAACAACATCTATAACTTCAGTTCTAGGAGATACTATTCCCCCTTATGAACTAACTCCATACATGCACAACACAAGTGTGCTTCCACACATGCAGGCAATGCATTCATAGACATAAAATAAAAATAATAAATAAGTAAATAATCCTCCTTCCCAAAAATAAAGAGGAGGAGAAAACAGAAACAAAACTTGGGTGAGAAGATCCATAGAGTGTGTTTCCAGATACTTATGGGTGGAATTTTGGTTGTGGTCTCTGCATGAAGGAAAAGAACTTGATTGGTGCAGGGCAGAGGGGCAGAAATTAGAAAATGGTTGGACCCACCATGCCTGGTGGCCTTTAATCCTAGCACTTGGGAGGCAGAGGCAGGTAACAGAGAGAGTTACACGGCAGTGCTGACTACAGGGAGAGAGACCTTGTCTCAAAAAGACCAAATTAAAAAAAAAAAATTAGTTGGAGCCTTAAAAGTCAGGAAATTTTAATCTGTAGGATTATGGGCTTGATAAAAGGGGAAAAATTCCTTTGTGGTTTGAATAGCCGTTTTTTAGAACAGTGCCACTCAAGAAAGCCTCTTTCTTTTCTAGCTGGTGCCTACGTTGCACTGACCCTCCTGGGCTCTTCATCTTCCTCCATTGGTGTCTCTGGGCTCCAACAGGACCCATCTTTGGCAGCAGTGTCCCGAGTCACCCCTATGATTCCTCCACCACCACCTCCTCCACCCCTGCCGCCTTCACAACATATCACTGAACCCAAACCTCTTCAGGTAATCGTTTTCCTATGTCTCCCTGAGCACTCTGGGAATTAAATTGAATAGAATTGTGGTAAACACAAACAGACCACAACACCACCAAAGAGTCATGTAAACAACACTAAAAATTTAAACAAAAATGAGGTTTCCATAATATGATATCCCATGCCTTAGTGTCCTTGTGAGGTTTTATCAGATAGTACCTTCAGTGTTTTTCCTAAACATGGGAAAGACTCTCACAGAGGTCCTTTGAGAGGGCTCCTACTACCTGAGAGAACCCCTGGCCCCAGTCATGGCCAGAAACATTTGTTAGATTGTTACCGGTTGGTGTTAAGAGGGTATGCTTTCAAGTCAAGGCTTCACAGAGCAAAGGGGTTGCCTGGAGGAGTGAAATATGGAGTGCAGTCAGTAGAGGAGGAGAGTCAGAAAGGACAAAATTAGTAGAAAGAGAACCCTCAGAGTAGGTAGGAAAGCCTAAGTGAAGAGGCAGGGTGCCGGTGTGTATAGAGAACAGGTTTTCTGTTGGAAAGGAAACAGAGCCATCAGTTCTCTAGAGAAGTTCGAAAACATTTGATGCCAAAGCTGATTGCAGCCAAGGTTTCTGAGTTCAGGAGTTAAGTCGAGTAAGACTTTATTTTTATTCATTCCATCAAAGTGTTGCATTCTCCAAAATGCGCTCTTGACTTGGGCTCTACTCTCATACCTTTCCTCATCCAGGAATCATTAAATTCAAGAGTTAAACTATTGAGCTACTCCCCAAGTCTCACTACTGTTATTTCTCCATTCCTAGGATCCTGAAGTTCAAAAGCATGCCACCCAGATCCTCAGGAATATGTTGAAGCAGGAAGAAAAAGAATTACAGGTAAGGTCACTGCTGAAGGTAGACTGGCCATTGATTTAATGAAATAATACTGCATCAGAGTGATCTGCCAGTGTGTACAACTTAATTTTATGAACCATCTCCAATCATAGTAAAACATCAGGGCCTATGGGTATATAACCTAGTAATGGAACAGTTGCCCAGCACACTTGAGACCCTAGGTTCTAACAAACAAAATTCAGGACCCCTAAAGAATCGCCACTGGAGATGCTGGAGAGATGGCTCAGTGGTTAAGAGCACTGGCTACTTTTGCAGAGGAGCCAGGTTCAATTCCCAGCACCATGTGGTGGCTAACAACACCCATAACTCCAGTTCCAGGGGAATCCCATGTTCCCTTCTGACCTCTGCAGGCATTGCACAACACAGGTACACTTACACACATGCAGGCAATACATTCATACACATAAAATAAAAATAATAAAGTACTTTTTTTTTTTAAAGAATTGCCACTGGAGGTGTGGTGGTTTGCACCTTTATTCCCAGAAGTAGGAAGGCAGAGGCAGGTGGATCTCTCTGAGATCAAGGCCAGCCTGTTCTACATAGTAAGTTCTAGGCCAGAATGGGTTACAGGGAGACCCTGTTTCAAAAAAGAAAGAAAAGAAAAAACTTTGCCACCAGCCAGTAGAATTTGCTAAAGCCAACCAATAGAATGAGTAGGGTAACAGAATTCATGGTTAATACATAGGATAATGAATGTGTAGACGAAATACAAATAAGTAAGGGAACTGAAGAAAGTTGGAGTCCATTGGAATTGTTCTTAAAGGTTTCCAAAGAAGAGAATGGTAAGAGGCATGGAAGGTAGGGATGAGAACATGAATCCTGGGCCAGACTGATAGTGCTAGGAGAACGGTTGGTGCAGGGGAGGAAGAGAGATTGCCAGTCTAGCAATGGTGGGCACAGAGCCCAAGAAGATTAATTTGGCTGGAATAGATTGCTATAAGTGCTTATTATATAAGATGTCTATTTCTGTGATGCACCGAAATGGGAAAGATTAGGCAGTTCTTGTCTTCAGTGTACTTAAACATGCTTTCATGCACAATTATTTTAATTTTGATGGCCTTTTGGGGGGGTTGTCATATCAAATAAGCCAGCGTTCAATCCAAAGTCATGAACACTTCATGTTTCCTTCTAAGAGTTTTATATTTTTTCTTTATTGTTTATAATATCTAATACAATGCAAATACAGTACTGAGGAAATAATGACAAGAAAGACATCTGTTACATGTTCACTTCAGTTCCCCTCCCCCCATCTCCCTGGAGTCTTACAGCTCTTTTTGAGATATTTTTTATTAAAGATCTGCCTGCCTCTGTTTCCTGAGTGCTGGGATTAAAGGTGTGTGCCACCATGCCCAGCATATTAAAGGTATTTTAATACAGGCTTAGACCAAGTATTAAGAGAAAAAAGAGGCATTCAGAGGAAGAAAGACCTATCCAACTATGGGTACAGGCTCTGTATTAGGTACTTTTTCTGTTGCTGTGAATGATTTAAAAAAATGGCAGCTCACAGTAGAATACTTCACAATCATGTATGTTAAAAGTCTGATTACCAGAATATGTATAAGGCTCTTCCACCTCAGCAATAAAAAGATAAATAGCACAGTTTAAAAATTTGGCAAGGAGGGCTGGAGAGATGGCTCAGCGATTAAGAGTACTGGTTCTTTTTGCAGAAGACCCGGGTTCAATTCTCAACACCCACATGGTAGCTAACAACCGTCCAAAACTCCAGTTCCGGGGCATCCAGTGCCTTTCTTGGACCTCCACGGGCATTGCGTGAGACAGGTGCACTTACATACATGCAGACATAACACTCATATACACAAAATAAAAATTTTTTAAATATATATTTGGCAAGGAGCCAGGTATGGTAGCACAAGCCTTTAATCCCAACACTAGGGAGGGGAGGCAGACACAGGCTGATCTCTGTGAAATTGAGGCTTGCCTGATCTACATAGTGAGTTCCAGGCCACGCAAGCTGGGCTATAGAGAGACCCTGTCTCAAAAAGACACCCCTCCCGGGGGCTGGAGAGATAGCCTAGCGGTTAAGAGCGCCGACCGCTCTTGCAGAGGACCCGGGTTCGATCCCCAGCACCCACATGGCGGCCGAGAACTGTCTGAAACTCCAATTCCAGGAGAACTCCAGTTCCAGGGGAATCCGAGACCCTCTTCTGACCTCTGCGGCATTGCACGACACGGGTGCACAGACTTGCATGCAGACAGTACATTCATACACATACAGAAATAAATAAAATTTTAAAAAAAGTTAACAGCACTAGCTGTTCTTACAGAGGACCTGGGCACACCCACATGGCAGCTAACAACCATCCATAACTAGTTCCAAGGGAATCTGACACCTTCTCCTGATTCCATGGGTGCTGCACTCTGGTGCCCTTATAATGTGCAGGCAATACACTTAGACACATAAAATAGAAAAGTAAAAAGTAAATTATTTTTTTTTCTAATTTTTAAAAAAAGATTCCCACCACCACCACCCAAAAAAAAAGAAAGAAAGAAAATTTGGCAAGCACTAAGCATGGTGGTACTTGCCTTTAATCTTAGCACTCGGAGGCAGAGACAAGTGGATCTCTGTGAGATTGAAGTCAGCCTGGTCTACTTGTGAGTTCTAGGCCAGGATTACATAGTAGAACCTATCTGCAGGGGAAAAAAAAAAAAAAAAAGCCAAGTGGGGTGCATAAGAGAGGTCTCAGCTGCTAAGACCACTGGCTATTCTTGGCAGAGGACCCAGGTTGCAGGCACAGGTCCACTTACATACATGGAGGCAAAGCACTCATACACATAAAATATAAATAAGTTAATTGATTAAACAAACAAAAAATAAGTAAAATTTAACTCCTGAGCCATCTCTCCAGCCCCATAAGCTTTATTCATATTCTGAATAAAATTAGCAAAGAGTTTGAATAACCAATTTTCTTTTGAGACATCATCTCACCCTGGCTGACCACCACACCTGTCCAAAATAAACAATTCTTTTTTTTTTTTTGTGGGTGGGGTGGGGGTGGGGGTGGTAATAAACAATTCTTTAAAGAAGACATAAAGACCAGGCATGGTGACATATGTCTGTAATCTCAACACTTAAAAAGTCTGAAGCAAAAGGCTTACAAGTTGGAGGCCAGCCTAGGCTATGTAGTGAGAACCAGTCTCAAAAATATAATTAAAATGGGAGTGGTGGTGCACGCCTTTAATCCCAGCACTCGAGAGGCAGAGGCAGGCAGATCTCTGTGAGTTCAAGGCCTGGTCTACAGAGTGAGTTCCAGGACAGCTGGGGCTGCAGGGAGACCCTGTCTCAAAAAGACCAAAAAAAATAAAAAGTTGTATACAAATGGTCAATAAGAATGTGAAAATATGGGGGAAGATACTCATCAAAACAACAATAAGATCACTTCACAACCATTTGGGTTCTAGTCAAAATAAATAAAAAGGAAGCAGATTTGTAAGGCTTGGGTACAAATTTGAGAAATACGTGTTTATATTTTGTCTCCATATTCACTGTCCTAAATTTTTGTATCATTTATGGTAGAAATATAAAATAAAAAATTAAAAAAATATATAAATAGTACAATAAATATGAAATTAGGCACTTCTGGGCTGGAGCGATGGTTCAGCGGTTAAGAGCACTGACTGCTCTTGCAGAGAACCTGCACACCTTTAGTCCCAAACCTGGGAGGCAGAGGCAGGTGGATCTCTGTGAGTTCAAGGCCAGCCTGCTCTACATAGCAAGCTCCAGGCCAGCTGGGGCTACAGGGAGACCCTGTCTCAAAAAAGACAAAAAAAAAAAAGTAAAGAAAAAAAGAAGCTAACAGAAGTCTACAATTGTGTGGCTCTGTCTGTAGACAGTCCAGAACAGGCAACAGTGCACAAAAAAAAAAAAAAGTAGACTAGTGGTTGTTACCAGAGTTGGGGAAATGGGCAGTGATTGCTCAAGGTACCAGCTTTTTACTGGGGTTATGGGAATGTTCTGGGATTTGATAGAATGGTTGTGCAATTGTGTGAATATACTTAAAATCACTATATTAAATACTTTAAGAAGTTTATGTTTTGTGAATTATATCTCAATGATAAACCTGAAAAAAATTTACATGCCATGAAGCCCGAAAGAATGAGTAATAATTTAGGCATTTAGCAATCTGAAGGCCTTCATAAGTGATACTTTAGTTGGGTTCAATCTGTTTCGACAATGATGGGGATAGTGACAATAATGGCAATGGGATTAGTGACTGGGAAGTTATTTGGGTCAGAAATAAAGATCTTGGAGTTTCTTCTGAATGCTGTGGGAATTTATCCAAATTTTTTCAAATCAATGCTCTTTAGAGAAGTATGTGTTTGGAGCTACAGAGATGACTCAGAAGTTAAGAACATTTGCTGCTCTTGAAGAAGAGCTGGGTTCGATTTCCAGCACCCAAATAGGGTGGCTCACAACTGCCTGTAAACTCCAGTTCCAGTGGATCCATTGCCCTCTTCTGGACTCACTGGGCATCTGCACACATGTGACACACATATATACATTCAACCACAGACTTATATAAATAAATTTTGTATTTTTTAATGTTAGGTTTATGAGTGTTTTCCCTGCATGTCTGTAAGTGCACCCATGCATGCAGTGCCTCCAGAGACCAGAAGAGGCCTTCAGATCCCCTGGAACTCCATGGAGTTAAGGATGGCTGTTAACTGCCACATACATGTTGGGACCCAAACCCCAGTCCTTTGCAAAAATAGCAAGTGCTCTTAACTGCTGAGCCATCTCTCTCTAGCCCTAATAAATAATTTAAGTGTGAACTGACATAAATAACCCTTGCTTGCTGCTATATATGTAAGAGATGGTGACAGATTTGACAAGAACTGTTGGAATAATAGGAAAGAAACAGAAGATAGAAGATAGATATGTCTCCAGGCATGGTGGTACATGCCTTTAATCCCAGCAGAAGCAAAGGCAAAGGCAGGCAGATCTCTCTGAATTCAAGAACAGACTGGTCTACATATCAAGTTCTAGGCCAGCTGGGGCTACAGGGAAACCCTAAAGAAAAAAAAAAAAGTATCTCAGGTCACATCAAGGGAACTTACCAGATAATTAGGAGAAGAAGGAGTCAAGGAGGGCCTTGAATTTGGGTGCTTTGGTGCCATGGATGGAATAAAATAGGGCACAGAAGCAGAGCTTAGGGGAAAGAAATAAAAGTTCAGCTTTTCAATGCTGAATTGAGTGTGCCTGTGAGACATTCAAGTAGACTATCCTGGCATATGTACGTGATAGGGATGAAGCTCTGGAGAAACGAGAGTCAGGTATCCTCAGCAACAAGACAGTCATTGAACTGGGGTCTGGCTAAGGTCATCCAGCACACCAAGGCAGGGAAGAGGAGGCTGAGAATGGGTTAGGGACTTGAGTGCTTGTGTGGCACTTCACCCTCCTCTAATAGCCACACTACTTGCTGTTATATTTTATCTTGTTATTTAATTTTTTTTAATTTTATTTATTATGTGTATGAATGTACCGTCTGCATGTAGGTTGGTGCACCCATGTCATGGTGCACTCCATCCCTGTAGCCCCAGCTGTGGAGGTCAGAAGAGGGCGTCGGATTCCCCTGGAACTGGAGTTAAAGACGGTTCTCAGCCGCCATGTGGGTGCTGGGGATCGAACCCAGGTCCTCTGCAAGAGCAGTTGGCACTCTTAACCGCTAGGCCATCTCTCCAGCCCCGATCTTTTTTATTTAATATTTTTTAGGGTTTTTTTTTTTTTTCGGTGTTTTTGAGACAGGGTTTCCCTTTAGTCCCAGCTGGCCTGGAGCTCACTCCATAGACCAGGCTGACCTTGAACTCACAGAGATCCACCTGCCTCTGCCTCAAGTGCTGGGATTAAAGGCATGTGCCACCATGCCCAGCCTTTAGTTTATTTTTAACTGTCCTGGAGATGTTTTTATTTTCACAATAAAAGTAAACTAACTGGTTTGTTTGAAATTTAAGTCCCTTTATAACAGATACTTAGAAATTGTTTTTGTTTAAAGGAATTTATTTCTCTAGTGCACTCAATATATGTGGCGTACTGGATCAAATGCAGAGAATTGTATATCCTGCAGAAGAACTCAGTCAATGGAAAATCACCACCCATCAATTCTGTGTTTAATCATTTATTTATTTATTTATTTATTTATTTATTTATTTATTTATTTATTTGGTCTTTTTGAGACAGGGTCTCCCTGTAGCCCCAGCTGTCCTGGAACTCACTCTGTATACCAGACTGGCCTTGAACTCACAAAGATCCACATGCCTCTGCCTCCCAAGTGCTAGGACTAAAGGCATGTGCCACCACACCCAGGTATTTACTTTTTTTTTTTTTAAAGGAGCTGTTTGAGGATATGGAGAAAGGAAGAAAAATAGGGCCCTGACTTAAACAGTCTGGGTTGGTGGAAAGGATTTTACTGTAGGGTTTTCCTTTTAAGTCAGGGAACTTGAATGTCTCTAGGACTAAGAGAAGGAACCACTATAAAAGGAGATTTTGAAGATACATGACCCTTGCCTAGGAAGCACCCACAGTAATCAGAGGGGTGTTAATTGACATAGAAGAACCCTTGGTTGCTTGCGACAGTGTGTAAGATTGTTTCTCTTCTGAGGTAGTAGAAGTGGATGCTTGAGTGGAGTAAAGTTGGGAAGTTCTTTCCAGATGTTTTTATCTCCTGGGACTGAGGATATTTGGGGTTTGGTAAACATGGAAAAGACAAGGCTAAAATGTAAGGAATTTTAACAAAGTTGTCAGAAACCTCAGGTAAATTTAGTTAAAATGTAAACCTGTCGTCTTAATTTAACTGATAAGCTTTACTGGTGACTCCTTTTATACAGAAATATTCATAGCTGCCGTGCATGCTGGCATGTAACTACAGCTGTGAAAGTTCTGGTAACACTTCATATAATCTCATTCAGATCTTACAGTCATTCCGTGAAGCAGATACTGTCTATTCTTTCAAAAGGATGTATTCAAGCTTGCCCAAGCCTACACAGCTAGTAAATAGAGGTGCCAGGGTTCAGGGCCAGACTCCTTCAGCTCCTGTGTGCTCTCCTCTGCTTCGTGCTGTAAGGAGTATACAGTGAGGGTTAGATTTGTGCCTGCTTTCCAGAAGCTTCCTGATGATCGGCAGGGATAATGGCTGCCCTAGTTAAACTTCTCTACTCTTCCTTGCCTGTGGAAGTTTTCTCTAGCACTTTTTGTTTAGTGATCTGGACAGTCACACTTCATTATTTCGCACTTACGTGGAACTGGAGGAAGACCTCATTTAAGATGTGGGACCTTATCCAACCCTTGAAAAATGGGTCAGCTTAGAGCAGCCCTTTTATTTGGTTTTCTTTCTCCAGCTACTTCATATATTCTGTTTCTCATGACTCACCCCTTTTTCTGATCCTAAATAATGGTAAATAACATGCATCTACTAGCAGGCAGAAATCTCTCAGTTTTGGGATGACTGCTTGTTCTTACTGCTGATAAATCATCTATTCTCTACTAACCACCCCTCTGCGTTCTCCTCCTCCTCCTCCTCCTCCTCCTCCTCCTCCTCTTCCTCCTCCTTCCCCCGCCTCATCCTGTAGCGTATCTGTGAGGTGTATAGCCGGAACCCCATCACCCTCCTGGAAGAGCAGATCGAAGGTGCTCGGCGGCGAGTCACTCAGTTACAGCTGAAGATCCAACAGGAGACTGGTGGCTTGGTGGTGAGTGGCAGTAGGCATAGCTCCAGGAACAGCAGTCAGGAAGCAGGACTAGGGTAGGAGGAGGAAGAAAGGTCTCATGAGCCATGGCAGGACCTCGAGGCTGAGTTAGCACCAAAGAAGCTAAGCACAATTGTGATATCTACCTGGGATACTGCATAAAGAAAAGGCCACTTTCATGTCTTCCAAGAACTTACAGTTGCAATGAAAAGAAGAATTGCAAAATAAATCAGGTAGTCTATTTTAATATGCTAATCAGTTTGCTCAAGACATATATATTTCTACTCTGGCTTTATTCAGCATTCATCTGATAGCCTTTTCTCTAAGGATTTCCTCAAAGGACCATAAGCACTTTGCAAGTCAGCCTCAGTAAAGGATCTACATCAGCAGTCTAACCACACTCCACAGAAAATGCTACAGGAGGCAGTTATCTGCTCTCATCAGAGACTTTACTATTAGTGTCTGGCTTGCATTCATCAAGCCTCAGTTCTTTGGGTAATTAACAACTAACTTCTTGCAAAGTTATGATGTCCAAGAACAGTATTTTCCAAAACCAGTAGAGTTGTTTAAGGCTTTCTACTTTCCTTTTTAAAGCATTCTCATCAGAAAAGTTGGGGCAACACGGGCAAATAAAAACATTCACTTTTCTGAAGGAGCTTTCAGATCATGATGGACAGGAACGTAGCTTATGGACTTAGGTCATCGACTTTCAGTTACCAGCTCTAGTTCCCTCCAGCTTTCAGACTCCTGAGCAAGTTACTTAATCCTTAGGAACCTCTCTCTGTTTCCTCATTTATAAAATGGAAATCACAACAGAATCCACCGAGTGGAGCACTGTCAATTGAAGCATGCTATTGGTGGTGATGGAAATCACAACAGAATCCACTGATGGAGCACTGTCAGAATTGAACATGTCATTGGTGGTGATAGAAATCACAACAGAATCCACCGAGTAGAGCACTGTCAGAATTGAACATGTCATTGGTGGTGATGGAAATCACAACAGAATCCACTGAGTGGAGCACTGTCAGAATTGAACATGTCATTGGTGGTGGTGGAAATCACAACAGAATCCACTGAGTGGAACACTGTCAGAATTGAAGCGTGCCATTGGTGGTGGTGGAAATCACAACAGAATCCACTGAGTGGAGCACTTTCAGAATTGATGCATGCCATTGGTGGTGGCAGTGGTGGTGGGTGTGTATGTGTGTTTGTGTTGCTGCTGTCACTGTTGGTATCTGTGTGATATGAAGTCTGAGACTCAGAGTTTGGAATCAGGATATCTGGGCTCCAGCCCTAGCTTGAGAGTTGACCTAGGCTATGGCTTGGGCAAGTAACTGACCATCTGAGCTCTTGTTTCCTCATTTGTAACATGGGGATAACCTGTCTTGAAAGATTGAATGCAGTTAAGGAAAGGTGTTTTGTGCAAAACGCTGTCAGTGACAATTCCTCAGTAGCTGGGACACTGAGCCCCAAGCTAATACCTGTCAATACCCCTCAATAGACACCAGATGTTCAGCTTCTTTCTTCAGTCAGTTCAGACTTGAGATTTTTGTATTCCTTGCTGGCTAGGAAGTCCTTTCCTGTACCCAACTCAAGTAAGGCAATAAAATACTTTGAAGTCCATGGTGATAAATGAAGACGTTTTGTTAATAATTCTTATTAATAATGAGAAAGCTCCTTTCCCACCATTAGGGGTCACCACTCTCTCAGGTTATACTCATGAAGCAGTGTCTCTTCTAGCTGGGCATTTCTGAGGCAGTGAAGCAGAACTGGCCACCAACAATAAAACCAAATACAGCTCTGGTTAGAAGTAAGAAACAGAAATAGGAGATGCTCACATAATTTGCCCTCCCTCTGGTCTTTTTTAGGACAAACGTCCATTACATGGTGAAGCCAGCCAGAGACAATCTGAAGGTATGTCCTATCATTCTTGTTTTTCCTCTGGCATATACAAAGTTTCTTATCTGTTGGTTCCTCTCTGTGGGGCAGATTCTGAGAAAGAAAATACATAGTACCTTCCCTGCTGGAAATGGAATAATGGAAGAAAACAATACCAGCACACAGGGCAGGTTGAGACATGGAAGTAAGCAATGGCTAAATAAGGAATAAGGTCTAGACAGCAACTTGCCTGACAGCTCATGGTACCAAGGAACTCAACAAATACTTGGGAAAAGGGATAGTGATCAGAAGAAGGTTAGGAATGAGTTGACGAATAAGAGTAGCTGTGAGATAAGGATGACAAGTGGTAGTGGCAGGTAAGTGTAGGGAGTGTAAAAGACAGGTATACCAGGAGAGGCCACAGATCATGAGATGAGAGAGCTGAAGGAAGACTGATAAAAGGAAGGAAGGTCATAGCTTCCCCTTCCAGCCTGATGCGCAGAATAAAGGTGATTCTTCTGCTGGGTCTGAGATCTTTTCTAAAACTGTCTAAATTCATTTCTTCTCAGGCCGCCTCTCTCTGGATTCCCAGGAGGCTGACAGTGGCTTGGAGTCAGGGACAGAACGCTTTCCTTCTACCAGTGAGGTGAGTGCCAACAGGCACAAGGCCCATTTAATATTTATGCATTCAGGGCTGGAGAGATGGCCTAGCGGTCGGCGCTCTTACAGAGGACCCGGGTTCGATCCCCAGCACCCACATGGTGGCTAAGAACCGTCTGAAACTCCAATTCCAGGAGAACTCCAGTTCCAGGGCAATCCGACACTCTCTTCTGACCTCCGCGGCATTGCACGACACGGATGCACAAACTTGCATGCAGACAGTACATTCATACACATACAGAAATAAATAAAATTTAAAAAAAATTTTTTTTTTAAATATTTATGCATTCACTGGTCCTCCCCTGGGCACTGGAAGGCTCCGCTGCTCACTGGCCACTGAAAGCCTTGGCCCATCATTTGGACATCTGCTCTGCAATTCCAGCCCAAGATTTAAACACCATGTTCTGGTTCTGAAGGGGCTTTGACATGCATCCTCAGGCCAAACATCACATCTACCTTGCATTGTATCACAGTCTGCACTGTAAGGTAGAGAGAGGCTGTGTCATCACCATAACTTGCCTTTGAGAGCAAGTTAGTGAACCCCACTGTGTCAGGAGTGGTTCATACTCTTTTTGCTGCAGATCTTTTTCTGCTTCAGTCCTTTTTCTGCTTCAGTCAGAGAAGTTTAGATTTCTGTCCCCAAAGGTTATCTTTTCCAGGTGTTTTCAGTTGGCATATAAGATTTAGAATACAAAAATAAGAATAAAATGAGTGAGAAGAGCAAGTAGTGATAACCCCAAACCATCTACTTAGCTAGATTCATTAAACCTGCGAATAAATTGTTCAACATGAAAAGCCTGATTTTTAGGTACCATTTGGAATTTCCTTTTCCAACTGCTTCTGACAGTTGGTGAGAAGATGCAGGCTTATCTGTAAAAGGACCAATATGTGAGAAAGTTACCAAGAAAGTGGCAGGAGTTGCATGGTCCTAGGTAACTCATAGCTCACATTACGTGGGAGGGGAGATGCTTGATGATGAAGAAGATGGGCTATGACTCAGACTTCTGGATTGACTCCAGGAAATATACCACAAGCTCTTTGGCCTTCAGTAAATCTCATAACCTTTCCAAGGCCTGCTCTTTGTGTGAAAAGTGGGTTGAGTAGTGATGTTTGCCTCAGTGGACTGTCATGAGGGTTCAGGGAGATACTGTATAATCAAGAACCTGGTGAGTGTCAGCATGGTTGTCATCACCAAGTAGCTTAGCCCAGATAAGTGTCTAGGTAAGGGTCCTTCTCACAGAATTTTCTTTCTCTAGTCATTGATGAATCGGAACTCGGCATTGTCAGATCCTGGACTAGACAGTCCCCGAACATCCCCTATAATCCTGGCTAGGGTGGCACAGCACCACAGGCGACAGGGCTCAGATGCACCAGTGCTCCAACCCAATGACCAGGTGAGAGGTCGGAACTGTCTTGCAGCTTACCTTTCCCCCTTTCAGCACTAGGGTTTGAAGTAGGGTTATTGCTTATATGTAGTCTTTTTAAAAATATTCTATTTATGGGGCTGGAGAGATAGCCTAGCGGTTAAGAGCACTGACTACTCTTGCAGAGGACCCGGGTTCGATCCCCAGCACCCACATGGTGGCTAAGAACCGTCTGTAACTCCAATTCCAGGAGAACTCCAGTTCCAGGAGAATCCAAGACCCTCTTCTGACCTCCGCAGCATTGCACGACACGGGTGCACAAACCTACATGCAGACAGTACATTCATACACATACAAAAATAAAATTAAATTTAAAAAATACTCTATTATTTTTATTTTATGTGTACGTAAGTACACCCATGTCATGCCATGAGGTGCCCACAGAGGTCAGAAGAAGGCATCAGATTCCCCTGGAACTGAAGTTACAGATTGTTGTTAGCTACCATGTGGGTGGAATTCAAATCTGGGTCCTCTGCAAAAGCACCTGGTGCTCTTAACCACTGAGCCATCTCTCCAGCCTCCAGATATGTAATCTTGAGTAGTCAAACATAACCCTGCTCTGGCAACCTACAATTTTCAGACAGAGAACAAATAGTAAAGAATGAAGATGGTAAAGAGAAATAAGGAAGTCAGGTAGGCTCAGTTTCTGTGTGAGGAGTCAGATGATACCTCTGTAGAACATAGCAGCTAAGGAACAGACGATTGATCTTTTAATGTCTGTATAGATAGGAAATACATTTGTTCAGTGTCTCTCCAGAATACTGATCTTCCCATACTAAAACTTTGCCTCAGGCAAAACCTTGAGGGGATGTATATATACAGTAATAATATGTATGAAAATGTAATCCCATTTTGTGTACTAAAAAGTTATACCTTATTATTTGGGACCCTAATACAGAAAACAAAAATACTCTGTGCACTTGGAATCCTTCCTTCTCAAGCTATCCCTCTACCTAATCCTCAGATGCTTTGTCCAAACAGTCTGCACAAATTGATTCAAAGTCCCTGCCTTTAAGGGCAGGACTAGGTCTGAGGAAGGTTTCAGAAAAAAACAGATTTGAACTCAAAACAAAATTCTGCAAAGAATCTGTGCTGTCTAGCAATAGAATGGGCTTATCTGTTAAGAGACACTGACTCTGTAAAATTATACTCTTTTTTTTTTTTCTTTTTTTTTTCTCCAAACCCACCTTCCAATTGTATGATATTACTTGGTATTTTCTTCAGGCTTATGTTTTTTTGTCTTTGTTTCTGTTTTGCTTTGTTTTGTTTGTCTTTTTGAGACGGTCTCCCTGTAGCCCCAGCTGGCCTGAAACTCACTGTGTAGACCAGGCTGGCCTGAAACTCACAGAAATCCATCTGCCTGTGCCTCCCGAGTGCTGGGATTAAAGACATGTGCCACTATGCCTGGCTTTTTTTTTATCTTAAGACAGGGTCTCCCTATACCCTCAATTGGCCTGGAACTCCTGTATAGACCAGGCTAGCCTTGAATTCACAGAGATCTGCCTGCCTCTACCTCACAAGTGCTGAGATTAAAGGTATGTGCCACCACACCTGGCTTCAGGCTTACTTTTTTAATACTTAAATTCATTTTAGAGGAAATTTGTCAATGCTTAAGTTAAAACCGTATCACACAGTGTAAGTGCAAGATAAGGCAACATGCATACATATTTAGAAATGATTTTATAAAGCCTTACCTGGAAAGATTCAGAACAATGGAGACAGAAAGGTATATCTACATTTAAAAGATAGAGAGCAGTGGTGCCATCTCAGGGTGGACACATGAGAAGCTGAGGGTTATCACCTCCAAGGAGCTTAAGAACAGACATTGGAGACTTTCCATTAGAATTACCCTTTTGCATCCACTAAGTTCCAACTATGTGAATGTATCATTTATTATAAAAATACATAAGATAACTATTTGAAAAGATTAAGTGGGGCATGGTGGTGCACGCCTGTAATCCCAGCACTCGGGAGGCACAGTAGCCAGATCTCTGTGAGTTCAAGGCCAGCCTGGTCTACAGAGTGAACTCCAGGCCAGCTGGGACTAAAAGGAAAACCCTGTCTCAAAAAGACCAAAAAAAAACATAAAAACTAGAGTTTAATTTGTAAACTCTAGCTAGATTCATTTGCTTGTTAGTAGATTTAATTAAGTCTGAGGCAGATTCTACCTTTGTAAAAGATAAAAAGATAGACTAGCAGCAGTCTGAAACTTTCTTTGTATTGATCAAAGGTAATGAATGGGAACTGAAATTAATTTTCTTACAGTATGATTCACTGCTGTTTAATATCATGTCCTGATACCACCTAAAGTCATTTCCAGCCTCACCAGGTATCATTTCTCCTGGAATCACCCTGAATTCCTCACATTGAAGGATATTGGTATAAGGAAGAGATTGTCAAACTATGAGCTGTAACCTTTTGGTGAATCATTATAGCAGTATTTGTTAAAGTATTTATATAAAGGTCAAGAGCAGCATTTGTTTTAATGAAGTAAAATCTAATAGCACATATAATAAAATATCAGAATTCCTTACTGTAGTAAGTGTAGTATGTAAAACAGCTGTTGTGGTTTTATAACATGTGTACTGGGTTGCAGCAAAAAGGTCTTATTGGAAGTCATGGCCAAAAAAAGTCAGATTTGCCACTGGGGTTCAAAGTCAGGTCCTCATGCTTGCAGGGCAAACACTTTACTTAGAAACTGTTTCTGCAGCTCACCTCCACTCTTTAAATAACTACTCCTTCCTCTCCCTTCACAGAACTCAAGGACCAAGTTTAGGATGCTCTGCAAATTTGTGTGTACATCTTGTTCTGTGGGAACCTTTTACTTCAGGTGCTTAGGTTAACTGGCGCAGGTATAGAGAAGATGTTCTTGGAATACCTGGGTCCTTTTTTGAATTTAAATTTATCTCTAAAAACCACTCTTATGTATAAAGAACAAATTTAGCACATTCTCAGTGTCTTTTTTTTTTTTTTTTTTTTTTGTATGTGTATGAATGTACTGTCTGCATGCAGGTCTGTGCACCCATGTCGTGCAATGCTGCAGAGGTCAGAAGAGGGTCTCAGACTCCCCTGGAACTGGAGTTCTCCTGGAATTGGAGTTACAGACAGTTCTTAGCCGCCATGTGGGTGCTGGGGACCAAACCCGGGTCCTCTGCAAGAGCAGTTGGCGCTCTTAACCGCTAGGCCATCTCTCCAGCCCCCTCAGTGTCTTAATATGTGCCAGTAAGAGCGTAGGTGGTAGCTGTTAGCCATTGGAAGATGGAAATGTGACCTCTCACTTCCTGTAATTTGATTGTGTGTGGGGGGGGCACAGTATGTATTTTTAAAAAGTTAGAAATCCTCCACCAGAGAGCAAAATACCAGGGCTTAAAAATGAGGTAAAAGAAATAGAACATTCAGTTGGTAAATTAATAAGAAGGTATGACCACACGATCATCTCAATTAATGCAGAAAAAGCCTTTGACAAAATCCACCATCCCTTCATGCTTAGACTCCTAGAGGGAATTGGATTGGAGGGATCATTCCTCAATGTAATCAAAGGCATATACAGGAAACCCACAGCCAACATCATCCTAAATGGAGACAAGATAGAAGCATTCCCCTTAAAGGTAGGAACTCAGCAAGGCTGCCCCCTGTTGCCACTCCTCTTCAAAATAGTGCTTTAAACACTTGCTAGGGCAGTAAGGCAAGAAAAGGAAATTAAAGGAGTACTAATTGGAAAAGAGGAAGTCAAGCTATCCCTTTTTGCAGATGATATGATATTTTACCTAAGGGATGATAAAAACTCCACCAGAAAACTCCTAGAAATGATTAAGAGTTTCAGTAAAGTGGCGGGATACAAAATTAACCTAGAAAAATCAGTAGCCTTTCTTTTTTTTTTTTGGTCTTTTCAAGACAGGGTCTCCCTGTAGCCTCAGCTGTCCTGAAACTCACTCTGTAGACCAGGCTGGCCTTGAACTCACAAAGATCCGCCTGCCTCTGCCTCCCGAGTGCTAGGATTAAAGGCATGTGCCACCACGCCCGGTAGTAGCCTTTCTTTACACCAACAACAGTCAACTGAAGAGGGAATACAAGGAGACCTTCCCACTCACAGTAGCCTCAAAAACAATAAAATACCTAGGAATAAACCTAACCAAAGACATCAAAGATCTCTACAGAAATAAAAATAAACCCCTCAAGAAGGAAATTGAAGATGACATAAGAAGATGGAAAGACCTCCCATGCTCATGGATTGGGAATATTAATATAGTAAAAATGTCCATTCTACCAGTGGTTAAGAGCACTTTAGGTTCAAATCCCAGCACCCACATGGCAGCTAACAACCATCTGTAACTCCATTTTATTTATTTTTGTATGTGTATGAATGTACTGTCTGCACGTAGGTTTGTGCACCCATGTCATGCAGTGCCGTGGAGGTCAGAAGAGGGTCTCCCATTCCCCCTGGAACTGGAGTTCTCCTGGAATTGGAGTTACAGACGGTTCTCAGCTGACATGTGGGTGCTGGGACTCGAACCCGAGTCCTCTGCAAAAGCAGTCAGTGCTCTTAACCACTAGGCTATCTCTCCAGCCCCGACATGGTGCACTTACATTACATGCATGGAAACATAGCACTCATATAAGTATACATTTAAAATATACATTCTACCCAAACTAATATACAGATTCGACGCGATCCCAATTAAAATCCCCAAGAGTTTCTTTACAGGCTTGGAAAAAAAAAATCCTTAACTTCATAACAAAAACAAAAGACCCAGAATAGCCAAAGCAACCCTGAGTGAAAAGAGCAATACAGGGGGGATCTCTATATCAGACTTCAAACTATACTACAGGGCTATAGTCACAAAAACAGCTTGGTACTGGCACAAAACAGACCTGTAAACCAATGAAACAAAACTGAAGATCCAAACTTGAGCACATACAATTTCAGCAACCTCATATTTGACAAGGGGGCCAAGAAGACACAATGGAAGAAAGTCACTTCTTCAGCAAGTGGTGTTGGCAAAACTGGATCACCACTTGTAGAAGAATAAAGTTAAACCCCTACCTCGCCCTGTACAAAAGTCAACTTGAAATGGATCAAAGACCTCAACATGAAACCCAAAACTCTGAAGGTGATAAAAGAAAAGGCTGGCAGCAACCTACAAGACATAGGCGTAGGAGAAGACTTTCTAAATCAGACACCTGCTGCATGGAAAGTGAGGTTGACAATTGACAAGGTGGACCTCATTAAACTCAAAAGTTTCTGTACATCAAAAGAAACTATCAAGGAAGTGAAGAGAAAACCCACAGAGTGGAAGGAAACCTTCACCACAGATATATCTGACAAAGCATTGATTTCCAGAATATATAAACTACTCAAAAAACAAAGAAAAAAACATGACTCACTCAAAAGATGGAACAAGGAACTGAACAGAGACTTCACAAGTGAGGAATTAGAGATGGCTAAGTACATCTTAAAGAGTGTTCAACATCAATAATAATTAAGGAAATGCAAATTAAAACCACTTTAAGATATCATCTCACTCCGATAAGACTGGCTAGGATCAAGAAAACAAATGAAACCAAGTGCTGAAGAGGTTGTAGGGAAAGGGGAACACTCATCCACTGCTGGTGGGAATGTAAACTTGTACAGCCACTATGGAAAACAGTGTGGAGAACCCTTAAAAGACTCAAAATGAGCCAGGCGTGGTAGTGCACACCTTTAATCCTAGCACTTGGGAGGCAGAGGCAGGTGGATCTTTGTGAGTTCAAGGCCAGCCTGGTCTACAGAGTGAATTCCAGGACAGCTGGGGCTACAGGGAGACCCTGTCTGGAAAAGACCAAAAAAAAAAAAAAAAAAAGAACTCAAAATGAAGAGGACTGGAGGATCTCAGCAGTTAAGCAGCACTAACTTGCTCTTTTAGAGGATCTGGATTCGATTCCCCAGCACTGACCACATGGCGGCTAAGAACCGTCTTTAACTCCAATTCCAGGGAATCCAATGACTTCCCTTCTAACATCTGTGGCATTGCACAAGCATGGTGCCCAACCTACATGAAAAGACAGTACACTCAACACATAAAATAATAGATAAATAAATACAAATCAGACTAAAAGAGTTGCCACCTGACGCCGTCATAGACCACTCCTGAGATATTAACCCCAAAATGTACTCAATCTTACCAACAGAGATATCATGCCAGCCATGTTTTATTGGCTCGTCTCACATATAGGAAGTGCTGGAACATACTCAAATGCCCCTCAACTGTTGCGTGGATAGAGAATAATGTGGTACAATTCCACAATGGAGTTCTATGCAGCAGTTAAAGAAAGATGGCAACATGAACTTTGCAGATAATTGGATGGAACTAGAAGATATGAAACTGTTAAGTGAAGTACGACAGTCCCAGAAAAAACAAGTGATGAATGGTTTCCGCCCCTCGCTCTGTGGATTCTAGGCACCAATTACCTAGTTGTAAGCGCAGACTGAGCAATATTAATGTTATATTACTCGGGATATGAACAGAACTGTTCTCTTATATTATGAACCCCTAAACAGGTTCTAGAAACTAAGGCTACCATGTTATTTTCAGTAGTTAGGAATTTTTGGTATATTTGTGGAGGGCATGTATGCATAATTTTAGAGTAATATAAGAACAAAGGAATGAGAAAAAAATAGTTTTTGTCATGACATGTCTAACCACAGTATTTATTTATGAGAGTGTTTCTTAGTATTTCTTATCAAGGCTGCTTGAGCTTTTGTCCAAGCCTTTTCTAAAATATTTACACAGTAGTTAAAAGATCGGCTGGGTAACTTAGTCTTCTTCGGATGCTTGAATCTACCATACAATGCTCATACCACTTTGGCTGAGGGTATTAAGGGATAACTTTTTTCCTTGCCTCATGCAGGTCAACTAAGTCTTAGTGGATTATGCATGGGGGCATCAATTGAAATGTCTGCAAATGTGAGTCACACAGTCTTCCTGTACAGGGAGGTCTTGGAGATTCACCTAAAAAGGACTTCATCCAGCCATTGTCCAGTCTATAAATGAGGATAGTCTGCTCATGCTGTCAAAAAAAGGGAAGCCTGGTCTACCAGGACCTGACGTGTCTCAGTCCTGGAACTGGTAATGAAAAGCCAAAGGAGCCAGGGGCTTCCCCCCCCCTGTCCCAAAAAAAAACCCCTAGAGTGACTTGAGGACCAGATCCTCACGTGACCTTGAGAAAACAAAAACTTGGTTAATATGGGCTAACGTGTGGCCTTAAACATCCAGAAGAAAAGGTATAACCAGAAATAAATAGGCGTGAGAACTATTTCAAAGTATAAAATTGAGATCTTAGTAAAAAGACAAAAAGTTGAGAGAGAGAGAGACAGAGAGAGAGAGAGAGAGAGAGACAGAGAGAGACAGAGAGAGACAGAGAGAGACAGAGAGAGAGAGAGCATGGTTGTTTTGCCTGTCTTACTGGCAAGTAAGCCACCCTGTGGCTGCCACTGCTTTTGCCATCCTTCAAAGACATGAGACACAGCTTTTCAAACTTTCCAATATGGACTGAAGACTCATGTCTCTCCAAGAGTCCTCCAAACTTTCAGTGCCAGATGGGAACTTCTGGAATGAGCTACTACTGGGGTTTCAGCCTCTTCAGAGTATAGACTGCCATTGTTGGACTACCCAGGCTGTATCATGGAGACCAGTACAGGAAGATCAGTACAATACGTGGTGCTTACTGGACCTCATTTGGTGACCATGGGAAGGGAAAACCCCAGTGTGGCGCATAAGGGCAGAACTGATGGTGGTTTGGGCTTGCCAAGGAGGAGCCTTCAAACATGACATCTTTCAGCCGAATAAAGAAAAACAAATCATAAGCTGAAGATGCTAAAACCTGTGATATATGTGGCATGCATATTTTGGAGTGGGGCATATTAGAAGGAATAACAACAACAAAAACATCGAAAAGACTGGGTCAAAGAACTAACTGAAACAGTGAACTTCTCAAAACAGTAAACTTCTGCATCAAGAATTTTGAGAGAAACTGAGAAAAAGATGAAAAATATGTTTGGCAGAATGTGTGAGCTCTGGGGGGGGCAAGGAGGGAGTCTAAATTTTATTTGAAATTTTGTATGAAATGCACAAAGCTTCAATAAAACTTGGCTTTGGGGGGGAAAAAAGGTATGAACAGCAAAGCATGGTGGCATACACCTTTAATCTCAGCACTGGGGAGGCAGAGGCAGGCAGATCTCTGTGAGATCCAGCCTAGCCTGGGCTACATAGAGCTACAGGGAAACACTGTCTCAGGGCAGGGGGGCAGAGCCAGGCAAACATAAGAGAAATATAACATAAAATACAAGATCTATGGGTCACTGGGCATGGTGGCATATGCCTTTAATCCCAGCACTCAGGAGGCAGAGGCAGGTGGATCTCTTTGAATTTGAGGCCAGCCTGATCTACATAGCGAGTTCCAGGCCAGCTGGGGCTACAGGAAGACCCTGTCTCCAAAAAAAAAAAAAAAGGTCATTATGAAAAGACAGAATCTATGAATCCTGTGCATAAAAAAAGTTTTATGCTAAAGGCATAGAAAACAGTTTAAATAAAAATTACAGCAGAAAATTCTCCCAAATCTAGTAAAAGAAATGATCATCCAGTTATAGAAAATATTTAGAACACCAGACAAGACCAGAAAAGAACAACCTCCATGCTCAAAGTTTGGAATATTTCATCGTGAAAATGTCTATCTTACCAAAATAGTCTACTGATTCAGTACAGTGTTCATCTACATTCCAGTGACAGTCTTCACAGAAATAGAAACAATCTTAAAATTTCATATAGATCGCGGGGCATGGTGGCGCACGCCTTTAATCCTAGCACTTGGGAGGCAGAGGCAGGTGGATCTTTGTGAGTTCAAGGCCAGCCTGGTCTACACAGTGAGTTCCAGGACAGCTGGGGCTACAGAGAGAACCTGTCTCGAAAAGACCAAAAAACAAAAACAAAAAATTTCATATAGATCAAAAAAACACCCTAGATAGCCAGAACAATCTTGAGCAAAAAGGGAACAACTGGAAGTTATCACCATGCCTGATTTCAAGTTCTGCAGAGCCATGGTAATAAAAATAGCATGGTACTGGCACAGAAACAGCAGTGCAGTCAAATCGAAGAGCCAATTATAAACCCACATAGCTACAGGTACTTCATTGTTGACATAGATCAAAAGTACAGATTGAGGAAAAGAAAGTTTATTCAACAGATGGTGCTGAGGAAGCTGGATATCCACATGTAGAAGAATGACCCTAGACCCCTGTCTTCCATTCTGCACAAAATCAACTCTAAATGGATCAAATACTTTATGATCTGAAACTGATAGAGGAAAATATAGGCTAAACACTTTAAGGTATGGGCAAGGACTTTCTCAGTAGTCCTTGAGAAAAGAGTACAGTAGCTCCAGAAGGAAAGTCGACAGTTGACAAAAGATGGTAGCTCTTGAAATTAAAAATCATCCGTAGAGCTGCTGGGTGTGGTGGCGCACGCCTTTAATCCTAGCACTCGGGAGGCAGAGGCAGAGAGATGTTTGAGTTCAAGGCCAGTCTTGTCTACAGAGTGAGTTCCAGGACAGCTGGGGCTACAGGAAGACCCTGTCTCAAAAAGACAAAAAAATAAATCATCCGTAGAGCAAAGGAAGTAATCAAGTGAAGAGACAGCCTACAGAATAGGAGAAAAATTTTGCTAGCTATACATTTGACAAAGAATTAAAATAGACTATTGGTGGGGCTAGAGAGATGGCCTAGTGGTTAAGAGCGCCGACCGCTCTTGCAGAGGACCCGGGTTCGATCCCCAGCACCCACATGGCTGCCGAGAACCATCTGAAACTCCAATTCCAGGAGAACTCCAGTTCCAGGGGAATCCTACACCCTCTTCTGACCTCCACGGCATTGCATGACACAGGTGCACAGACCTGCATGCAGACAGCACATTCATACACCTACAGAAATAAATAAAATTTAAAAAAAATTAAAATAGACTTGGGGCTCAAGAGATGGCACAGTAGTTAAGAGTTCGGACTACTCTTTAGAGAACTGGAGCACCCACTACAGGCAGCTTACAGCTTACAGCTGCCTGTAACTCTAGGTTATCCAAAGTCGTCTTGTGGCCTCCACTGGACTCGCACACATGTGGCATACATTCACACAGACACACATACATGCACATAAGTCTAATAAAAATTATCTAGAATACACAAATAAAACTAAACAAGTCAGACAACCCTGTCAGTAATAAAGGAACATAATAAAGGAACAGTTCTCAAAAGATGAAATACAAGTGACTAATAAACATATGAAATTTATACCATCCTCTGAGGGATTGCACAACATAAGTGCACTTTACATTCAGGCAATGTGCTCACACACAAAAATTAACAAATATTCTTTAAAAAACATGAAAAGGTACTCAACTAGCCATCAGAGAAATGCAAATCAGAACTATTTTCAAAATCTTATCCTAGCTGGGCATGGTGGCACATGCCTTTAATCCCAGTGCTTGGGAAGCAAAGGCAGGCAGATCTCTGTGAGTTCAAGGCCAGCCTGGTCTACATAGCGATTTCCAGGCCAGCTGGGGCTAAGGGAGACCCTGTCTCATCCCATTCAGAATGGCACTTATTGTGAAAACAAGTAATAGGCTGGAGAGATAGCTCAGTGGTTAACAGCAGCAGCTGCTCTTACAGAGGTCCTGGGTTCAGTTCCCAGCACCCACATGACAGTTAACTGTCCATCACTCCAGCTCCAGGAGACCCAGCACTCTTTTCTGGCTTCCAGGGGTATTGTAAGGCTTACTTACATGCAGGCAAAATACTCATACAGATAAAATAAAAATAATTTAAAAAATGACAAAAGCTGGTGAGAATGTAGAATAAAGGGAACCTTTATATATATTGCTGGTGGCAATATAAACTAGTCTAGCCACTAGAGAAGTTAAAATGAAGATATCTCAAAAAACTTAAAATAAATCTTCCTATTTTTAGTTTTTTGAGAACTGTTGTGTGTCACTGTCCTGTTGTATGTCACTGTCCTGTTGTATGTCACTGTCCTGTGGAGGCATGAACAAGCATCTACTGGCCCCATATAAAGAACAGTAGACCTAAGTAAAGTCCAAATCACCAAAGTTCTTAGGTAACCCCAGTAACTCATTGGGGTTTTAAGTAACCCCAATAAAACCCAATGAGTTTTGTTGGGGTTACTTAACAGGAGTATGAGTGGGGGGCTACTTACAGGAGCAGAAATGACTCAAAGACAATTGCATCAACAAAGTCCACCCCAACACGGGTCAAAGCGAGAAACCTAGAGCTCTTTGTATAACTTGCAGGCAGCTTGACAGCTTGGTAAATGTCTCTTCCAGGCAGCTCAGATGGTCTGAGTGTTTTCTAGGCAGTCTGCTAGTCTCTAGTGCTTCTAGGTGATATGTCTGAGAAGCACAAACACAGCCCAACTCTGTAGCTTCGAGTGTACTAGTCACACTCAGAGCATCCCTCAATTGTAAATTCATGTTGGACTCCCATTTCTGTGATACTCTCAGGGTCTCTCAGCCATTCTAAGGTTAGAGGTAGGTGACTTTCCCAATAAAGAGAAGAGAGAGAAAAGCATTAGGGAGAGCCCCTTGGGAAAGTGCATGAGGAAGTACTCTAGACCTTCCTGAAAGGAGACATGAGTAAAGCAAGTGGGCTCCAGGTGCAGAGCCTTTCTTAGATAGTCATTGGAAATGAGGATTATGTTAAGAAAATATAGTTACTAAAAACTTTTGACAACTTAGGGAACTTTTACAAGAATCTGACTTAACGAAACATTTGAAAAGTAGTGTGAAGTCTCTCAGAAGTAATCACTTTCAGTCCCGATTAAGATTTTATTAAAATTCATGGAGGGAGAAAAGAAAAAGCCTGGCTAATAAGCCCAGATTTTGACAGGGAATGGGGATCTGCCATAGATTGTTAAACAGACAAGAGAAATAATGCATGTGATGTATGAGAAAAATCAACCCCAACTCTTTTTGTTTAGGGAGAGGCAAATCTGCTAAAGGCTCTCAGACAGTTGCTAAGCCATACTATTTGCCTGTCCACCCTGCTCAGCAGCACTATGGTAGTTGCCAGATTTGGAGGGTATGTGTTTAGGGAAAAGGGTGGTGATTTATTCTGTTTGAGAAAACAGCAAAGCCCCCAACCCAGTAGTCCATCAGGTGTTGTCAAGTCCACTTTTACTTTGTTAAGGGACAAAAGATCCTCAAATCTTTGCAAACAGAATGGGAAGACATTTTCTCTTCCCAGCTTCCTAAGTCATGTGACAAGGTTGCTCTGTGTCTCCTGTGCCCCACCCAACAGCAGATGGCTTCTGTAAGTGGAAATCATTACATCTGTGCTCTAAGATTTGGGGTAGTAGTAAGGCCCGAGTGCCCTTTTTAAGTGCTTGACTGCTAAACAGATGCTACTAAAGAGGTTGAATCCCTATCTTCTGTAACCTCTCATCTCTACATCTCAACTCTCTCCCCCCCAGGGTATAGATCAGAGCCCAAAGCCTCTGATTATTGGCCCAGAGGAAGATTATGACCCAGGTTATTTCAACAATGAGGTAACAGTTTCCTGACTTTCTTTTTTTATCCTTCATCTGACATATAAGCTGCCCTTGAGTAAAAGCAGTTTTATTGGCACCACCTGTGAAAGAAGCCTAGGGGAAAGAGGCTCACCTGAAAGTGGAGACCTTGGGATTCAAGCTCTCTGTCCCCTGCCTCTATGCCTCCCAGCCATTATCCTTCTGCCTTCCAGAGTGACATCATCTTCCAAGATATTGAAAAACTGAAGTCACGGCCAGCTCACCTGGCAGTTTTTCTTCGTTACATCTTCTCTCAGGCAGACCCTGGTCCACTGGTAAGTTAGAAATACCAGCCTTGTTTGGGTGTCTGCTTCTGGTTTCCAGACTCTCTGGCCACTGTGCCTGATCTCTTTATGTCTAGATTTGCCAGTCAGATCCATGGGCAAAATTGGCCATCTCAAGGACAGAGATAAAACAGAATAGAAGGTGAAAACTAGGCAAAAGAGATTCTTCACTGTACGATGCGGCTCCCCATAACTGTAGCCTAGGGAGTAGCAAGGAAAGCTAGGCTGGTAAAACTATCATTCTCCAATCAGTTTGGGAAGTCTTCAGAGTTTTTAAATGAAGATAGATACAGATAGAGGAATTGAACCACCTTTGAGATATACAATGTTGCTACAAGAAAGACTGGCAGAGAACAAAAAAAATTTTCAATCTAAGATGATGGCAAGAAGGAGTTTAAGGAGATGAGAGCCTACAATGCCCTGAGGTGTCCTCAGAACCACCATCTTGGGCTCTCTCTCATTCTGCATAGCTGCTTAGAGCTGAGGGATGACAGGAGAAGTGGATCAGTGTTGTTTTCTTCAAAGTAAGCCTTTTGCCTGAGGCACAGGCTGTTGTTTTTTCTCTCTGGTAATATCACAATTAGAGGTCAGAATGAACATCCATTTACTCAGCAAAGCATCATTGTACCCCTTTTTGTTAAGTCCCAAGTGTTTATGGTCTCAGAAGCATTCCTGAGAAAGAAAGGACACAATACAAAGAAACACAAAATAAGAACCTTTGGAAACAGACCTGTCACAGTGGTACATGGTTTTAATCCCAATACTTGGGAAGCAGAGGCAGTTGGATCTGTATGAGTTCAAGGCCAGCCTGGTCTATATAGCAAGTTCCAGGCCAGCTGAGGTTTTAGGGAGATCCTGTCTCCAAAAAGATATAAAATAGAGGATGGACCCTGAAATGTGAACATAGAAAGGAGGTGGGGATTACTTACCTTGGATTTTTTTTTAGCTCAGTACCATTGGAATTTTAGACTGGAGAGAATTCTTTGTTGTGGGAGCTGTGTTATTTTAGGGATTTTTTTTTTTTTTTGGTCTTTTCAAGACAGGGTCTCCCTGTAGCCCCAGCTGTCCTGGAACTCACTCTGTAGACCAGGCTGGCCTTGAACTCACAAAGATCCACCTGCCTCTGCCTCCCAAGTGCTAGGATTAAAGGCATGCGCCACTACGCCACGTCACTAGACTCTACCCCTAGATGGCGATAGCAGCCATGTCCCTAGTAAGTGTAACAACTAAAAATGTCTCTAGACATTACCAAACATCCCCTGGGGGGGGGTAAGTCACCCCTGAATGAGATCCACTGCTCTAACCTAGTTTCTCTGTCATCCTAGCTTTTTTATTTGTGTTCAGAAGTTTATCAACAGACAAACCCCAAGGATTCCCGAAGCTTGGGAAAAGACATCTGGAATATTTTCCTAGAGAAAAATGCGGTAAGGCAGTCATGAATTGGAATACAGTCCCATACTCTGCACCAGAAGCAGAGGAAAAGCCAAGCAAAATATTCAGCCAAGTAAAGACAGGTTTTTAAAGAGACCTGTACCCTGAGAGATTATGATCCCTAGATTCTGTTCCTACCTCTCCTCTCAAAATTTCTCTCTTCTGTAAGTCTCTTTAGTTCCACTTATAGAATACACACTGCCTATCTCCAGAATGTTTGGAGAAAGACTATATCAAGTTCTAATTACTACACCAATCCTGTCTCCTTGAATGGAGAGATAGGACATAAGGTGATCTGGATCAATGAGGCAAGAAGGACGTCAAGTTATTCCCCAAAGACAGGAGTCAGGAGGGAGAGTCCGAAGTGTCTGGAGCAGATGAGCCTCTCTGCATCTGGCCTTGTCTATCAGGGATGTGTGTAGTATTCTGCTTGTCAGAAGCATCTGCCTGCAGATGGCAGTATCCTGACTTTCTGATCTGACCAAATAAACAATACCACAGTGACTTTATTCTTCTAGCAGTCTTAGCTACCAGGGCTAATGAGGTTGAAGAAAATTAATTTTCCTTAATATTTTTATATACTCCCTTAAGCGAGTCTTGAATAAGTTAGAGCTGCCAAGGTAGAACTATTGAACTATGAAACCACCCTGGTACCCATCCAGATGGCAAAAGATTCATATGGCAAAAGCCAGACCATCATGCTAACTGCACTAGGTGGCGCACATCCAGTTTCCCCTGGTAGTAAAGGAGAGACATAGTGCAAAAAATAGCTTAGCAAAGGGTATCCTCTTTGGACCACTCAGAGGCAAAGGAAAAACCAAGCAGCTGACTTACCAGTGGCCCAGTTATAGAATATGCCAGCCTATATTCCATGCATAAGAGTGAAAAAGCTGCTGTGCCCCCCTCAGAATGTAGTCCTAACTTACACTATAAACTCAGATGGTCTTTCCCAAAGCCCAGCTTACAATTCAGCTACAAAGTTGGAGAGGGGTAGGAGTTGATATAAACAAGAAAGGAGAAGAGGTGGCAGTTTTGCCAGGCCCACTGCACCTGCACACTGTCCATCCACTTGGAGCTTGCAACCTCACAATGTCTGCCCCCATTCTTTTGCTTTATAGCCTCTCCGAGTGAAGATCCCTGAGCTCTTGCAGGTTGAGATTGGTAAGTTTATTCATGGGTCAGTTTATATTTTTTTGGTGTCCCTTATGTACTAAACATTCAGGAAATTCCAGAGACAGAGGATATAGTCCTTATTTCTAAGCAGCTGTCCTATAGTGGGGGGATATCCCCAGACAGTTAATCCAAAACACTTCACAATAGCTTATGAACAAGCATGAATGGGAAAGACACCACCCAGGAGCTCACTCCGCCCTGTCGCAGGAAGATGCAAGGTCAGAGTTAGAAGACCCGGAATCATTTTTATCAACTTTCATGTGGCCTCTGAACCTTAGTAGGCTTACCTGTATGAAGAGGAAATTAGATTTAACTAGGGATTCCTAAACAAGGACATGCCTCAGAATCCCATATGGAACCTATGAAAGTACAGAGATTAAGCCTTACTCCATCCTATCCACTGGAGTATTGCTTTAGAAGATATTTTGGTTTAGTTGGTTATGGGGATGGGTTTTAGTTTGCTAAACTCCCTGACAAATACCAGAAGTACCAGAGCCCTCTGACCTCTATATGCATACCTACACATCATAAACACAATAATAATAAATTTGTAATTGAAAAAGAAAATAAATGACCTGAATGAAATACAGGCCTCCATTGTCTTCATACTAATGGGCCAGAAAGCCAGTTTCTTCATCTAGCATCACAGGTTGCTAAAACCCCTTGAGGTCACTCAGCAGAAGTGACCTCCTTCCCCCAACACGCTCCTGTCTTACCTGGACTCCCACTACAGACTTGCGCCTGCGGAATGGTGAGGATCCTCGAAGCGTTCTCTGTGAAGCTCAGGAGGCAGCCATGCTAGAGATCCAGGAACAGATCAATGACTACAGGTCTGCATAGCCCCTCACTCTTCTGTCTGTACCTCTTGGGCTCTCTCATTGCCTCTGTCCAATATACATTTGCCTTTCCTTTTTTGTGTACAAATCTGTTGAGTATATATTTGTATCTCTGGTGTAGAACAAAGCGTACTCTGGGACTAGGCAGCCTATATGGTGAAAATGACCTGCTAGACCTGGATGGGGACCCTCTGCGAGAACGCCAAATGGCTGAGAAGCAGCTAGCTGCCCTTGGAGACATCTTGTGAGTATTCAGTTCACTCCTACCTCTGAATTTTGCAAACAGGCCGGCAGACCATGTGGTCTGACTCCACTTTGCAGGATTCTCTGTACCCTGCTGTATTTCTCAGGCCAAAGATCCCCACTTCCAGCCTAGAGCTGTTGGCAGTCGTCAGTGGTTCTGACAGTCCACAGGCTTCAAGAACTTTCTGCTTCCTTTAGGCAGTGGTCAGAACTGATTTAAGAGAGGCAGCCCTTTTCACAGTCCCGTCGGAAACCTGGCTTCTTTTCAGGGGCTTCTGGCACAGCTGCCTTTGCTATATTTCTTCAGAGCCATTGTCTTTCTTTCTTTTTCCTAACTTACTTATTTTTATGTATATAAATGTTTTGACTGAATGCATGCAAGTGCACCCATGCATGCAGTACCCACAGAGGCTAGAAGAGGGCATTGGATCCCCTGGAACTGCAGTTATTGATGGCTTTTAGCCGCCATGTGAGTTCTAGGAACCGACCCCAGGTCCTCTACAAGAGCAGCCAGTGCTCTTAACTGCTGAGCCAGCTCTCCAGCCCCTCCAGGCCGATTTTCTAAATAACCATGTTACCTGTGATTTGAATCCCAGGATAGACTTTATGAGTGCACTTCTAGACATGTTTTCATCCCAGTATTACTTCTTGCTGTGTAATGATCTTGGTCAATTTGTTCTGTCTCTCTGTGCCTTTTGTGCTAAATGATAAACATTAGCCTATACGATCTTGGTAGTGTCAGTAACACTGGCCTTTCAGTTTGGCAAATATCAACATCGTTTCTACTATATGCCAAACAGTTCAACACAGGGCACTTCTGAGTACATTCCAGAATAATGGCTGTTTCCTTTTTGGAACTATGGGATGATGAGAAGAGACAACAGTACATAAGCAATAAGTAGATTGTGCAGTATATTACAAATAGCAAGCACTGGGAGAGGAAACAGAACAGGTTACAGAAAGCCAGGAGTACCAAAGACAGTGGGTTGCAGTGCTAAATATAGTGGTCCAGGTAACCTGAAGAAAGTAGTATTTGAGGCATTTAGGACTCACATTGGAATACAGGCAAGGAGAAGCCCATATGCCAGGAACACGAAGAAGAGACAACATGGGAAAGGGGCAGTATAATCCCACACCAAGCTCTACCAACCCTATGGAAGATTCCTACAGTGGGATCCCTCTGGGGATGCCCCAGGACACAGATATCAGAAACACAATTGGGAACATATTTAAAGAACTACAAGATTATGGGGGCTAAAGAGATAGCCTAGTGGTTAAGAGCACTGACTGCTCTTGCAGAGGACCCAGGATCGATCCCCAGCACCCACATGGTGGCTAAGAACCGTCTGTAACTCCAATTCCAGGAGAACTCCAGTTCCAGGGGAATCCAAGACCCTCTTCTGACCTCCGCAGCATTGCATGACACAGGTGCACAAACCTACATGCAGACAGTACATTCATACACATACAAAAATAAAAAAAAAAGAACTACAAGATTATAAAGACCAAATCAAAAAACTAAGAAAAGAGAATGAAGAACTCAAGAAGGACCTAGAGAGAGAGAATGACAAACTCCGAAAGGAAGTAGAAAAACTGGAAAGATCCCATGCTGAAAAAGATAAGGAAACCAATCAGCGAAGCAAAGAGCTACAGGAAGAGATTGAGAAGCTCCAAAAAGAAGTAGAAATACTAAAGAAATCAGAAGAGGAAATGAAAAAGGAAATCAAACACTCATCCAATCAAGAGGAAAGGAATGGAAAAAGCCTCAGAAGCAGAATGGAGGAAGCAGAACAAAGAATATCAGACCTGGAAGATAACACAGAACAACTAAAAACCTCAAGGAAAGATTATGAAAAATTTAAAAATACACAAAAGTGGAACAACCAGGAGCTGTGGGACACTATGAAAAGATCAAACCTCCGCATCATAGGAATAGAGGAAGGAGAAGAATCCCAAGAGAATGGTATTGATCAGATCTTCAACAGAATAATAGATGAAAACTTCCCCAAACTAAAAAA